>CAUYQG010031844.1:0-62511 GCA_963574415.1 Tarsius wallacei | reverse complement strand
TCCAAGTAGCTGGAATTACAGGCGTGCGCTACCACGCCCAGCTAATTTTTTGATTTATTGTAGAGATGAGGTCTCGCTTGCCCAGGCAGGTCTCGAACCCGCGGGCTCAGGCAATCCACTCACCTCAGCCTCCCAAAGGCGTGGGATTACAGGCAGAGCCATCGAGCCCGGCTGACCTTGGGCATCTTAACTCACGCCATCCCCAGTGGATGGCTAGAGGCCATGGGGAAAATGTGCAAAGATAAACAATGCTGGCTTGAGCTGGAGGCACGGCTGAGCTCACCCTGAACTGTCTACTGCAGCTGGGGCTGAGATCAGAGGGAGCAGTACGGGATGTATGCAAGCTACCATGGAGGCCTCGAATCTGGGGATGGGTTTTCAACCATACAGGATCAGAGATTCCATTATAAATTGCATTAGCTTGTTTGAAATATCTTGCTATGGGGCATTGATTTACTCTAGCCAGTGCCACCATAGACTTCTTGGTAATAGAAGGTCATTTTGCTTACTTTCTAGAGAGCCATACCTGGTAAAGTATTAATATAAGCTACTCTCTTGTTAAATCTAGACTCATACAGGATTCCAAATGATATACAGCAAAGCTATCTGTAATTAATTTATATCAGAGGTCATTACGTTATAGCTATAGCAGTATAATTATCCTTACTATTAGTAGTAGGATTGGTAGCAGCAGTTGTGGTAATGAAATCATGGCTGTATACCGAATAGTATCTCTTGATATGTAGTAAGTGGTTGGCATAACCCAGGCACTCTACTACTTTGTGTTTGGCTGCATTATATTACTTATAGTCAAGACAACTTCATCAAGTGTATAATGTTTTCTTCCCCATTTTTTGATTGAAACAAGTGAAGATAGAGAGATTAAGCAACTTTCTAGGACCCTAACACCAGTAAGTAGTAGAGTCTCTTACTCAGAAGAAACAGCAGGCATTATTTAGTTTTATCTTCTGTTGGAGGGGCACTTAAAAATCTCAGAACTTCTCTCGTTTCCCCGAAGCTTTCATTTTAAGAGATAAAAACTTGGCTCTCCTGATTTAAGTGATAAAAGAAATGTCTGGTACCAACTCTGGGGAGCCAGGTGCTAAGTGATATCATTAGGTCTTGGTCTCTGTCTCTGTCCTTGGTCTGCTTTCCACCACATTGACTTCATCCTCATCCCCCAGTAAGTGGTGGCCACAAGCAGTCCTAGACTTGCTCCCTACCAGTTAACAGTTTCAGATTAAGGACAGCAAAGCATGCAGGGCTAATGCATCAGTCGAGATTGAGATGGACTCATCTCTAAACCCAAGTAAAGGGGCAGCCCCCAAAGCTGGCTGGCAGGTCTAGCTGCTACTTGAATCACATGGAATGAAAGTGGAGCAGGAGACATTTTCCCACAAAGAGATATTATTTCTGGCTCAGAAGAAAAGATGCCAGGCAGATCAGGATGCTGATGGCTCATTTCTCATCTGTATTTTTACATATATAAATAAATTATTTTAAAAAATATACTCGACATCTCCCTACAGCAATCACTCTGTGACTATTTTTTATCATCACACTCAAACGTCTAGACACATGTTTTCCATTTTCCCTCTCTTCAGGTCTTGAATTTTTACTCCTTAATCCTTTTCCATCTTTTTTCTTTTTTAACCTAGAACAGTAGTTCTCAACTATGGACATTTTGTGCCCCAGGGGATATTCAGCAATGTCTAGAGACATTTTTGGTTATCTCATCTGGAGATGAATTTGGGACATCAGATATAAAGGATGATAAAGATAAGAAACCAGGAAGAAGTAGTTCAAAGAATAGCAGGAGCCCCAGGGAGTGGTATAGTGGGTAGAAGTCAGGAATGTTGCTAGACTTCCTGCAATGCACTGACAGCTCTGCCACAACAAAGACTTATCTGGCTCCAAATGTCAATAGTGCAGAGACTGAGAAACCATGTCTAGATCAGTGACTTAGAATGGTTGTTACCAGAGTAATCATGGCCTCCTTGCTGCAGAGCTGGTGAGTTGCTCTCAGCCTTGTCTGACTTTTCTGAAGTGACTTTTCTGAAGTCAGATTTTCTGGCTTTTCTGACATGTTTGGCAACTTTGACCATTGCCATCTAGAAGTCCTCCTTTTCCTGGCATATAGGATTGTTATACCACTCCTTGGGGTTCCTGCTGTTTTTTGAACTAATTCTTCTTGGTTTCTTATCTTTATCATCCTTTATATCTGATGTCCCAAATTTAAATTCTGGGGTAAGGCAGGATATGTAAAGAAATAAAGCAATCTTGACGCACAAAGGAGGGCACAGAGGACCCTGGCAGACGGAACAGGAGGCCTCATTTGAATAGGGAAGTGCTTACAGCCTGTAGTTTCTCAGAATTGAGGTCTAGTGTTTCCAGAAAGCCAACATCTGAATATTACATGAAATTTTTCCATGTTTGACACAGGCAAGTTATTCAACATTTATGTAAGCTCTATGTGGACAAAACAAAGCACATCTGTGTGTTATCAGTTTGCAACCATCTCTGCCTTAAGTATCGATATTTTCTGAGGTTTTTATTTATTTTTATTTTTTGTAGAAACCCTCTTTTCTTCTCATGCTCTGTATAGTGGACATATTTTCCCAGTTCTTAGAGTAGATCAACACCAATATGCTAATGATTCCAAATTCTACAAGGTCTGCATATCTATCTAGTCAAGATGAATCTATTAAACTCATCAAGGAGAAGAGCATTGTCTTTAGAATGGAGTTAGTCATTCATTTCTTTGAAAGGAATATCTACTAAATGGTAATAATGAAAACAATTGCAGAAGAAAATTTAACATTAATACTAAGGCACAGCATTTGGAAAACCTAACATCCTCTTGTACTTGAGAAAATTAGAAAAATGAGGACTCTGTTCTCCTTCTGTGTATAGTGTATTTTACTCATGTAGGAAGAAACACACAAAGTTTCCCCTTTCCACACAGTTGATCTTTCTTTTTTTCCCATGTCTAAATCATATTCTAAAGCTATTTTTCTTCTTTACATGTAGAAATAATAGTGTTAGATTTGGAACAATATGGATCTCTTAAAAAGCAATGCAGATTGGCATTTGTTTAGTGAACAAAGCCGAAATAGCCTTTAATGTACAACTCTCTGAAAACAATAATGTTTTTGGAGATCACCTGGTTTCTGACTGGCTTACCAAATAAACCAATCTCCATTGCTTCACACGCATTCTTGGAACATTTATTTCCCCTGTGAGCTAGAATTTAGAACTTCCTCTTTGTAGGTTTTCTCTTGACCAATTGTCTTGTCTTACTTTCAACATTTGTTTTTTGATTAAGATTTTTACCTTCAATTATTTCCTGTGGTTTTGGTCTAAAATGATTTTTCAACCTTGTGGTTCTGATAACAACTTCCTTCAAAAATTATACTAATCATGTGAAACTGGTTCATAACCCATATGGTGTCTGGAAATAGTTATTTTAAAATGACTTTATGCTGAAATGTAGTCATATTTTTGTAGAAAGACTGTGATCTGTTTTTAATTTACAGCAGTTTGAAGATATATTGATATATATTTTTTCTGCTGATATTTCAAATTTCCCTTTATAGCAAGCATAGTAAGTTGATTAACCTTTTGGCTTCCCTTGCTGTCAAGTGGCAATAGCTTTATTTACACAATTGGAATGTCTAGATATTAAAAATTCTTTGATTTGTTTTGGTAAGACTTGGGTAGAGTATAGTAGATAGTTATATATTATTGTGGTTTAGTGATAGAGATTGGTAGTCAATGGCTAGTGAAAATTCTGTCTTTCCCATGCTGGTTGGGTGGCCTTGGGCATGTTGCTTAACTTTTGTTGAGGGTTGGTTTCCTCATGTACAAAATATTAATGGTATTTTCCCTACCCTAGAGTGCTGTTAGGAAAACTAAATGAGATTAAGCAGCTTGGTACTCTGCCCAGCTCATAGTGGTCAGAGCTTCAAAAACATTAGAAAGTACCACTACTAACACTGGTACTTGTAGTAACAGTGGTAGTAATAATAACCATATTTATATCCATCACATTTCTCCACAGAGGATCTAAAAATGCCACAAGGCTCTTCTAATTCAGGTTTCTCCGGAATCTTACTGCCATTGTCGATTCCATCCTTTCATTAATTTTTAAAAGCTCCTACTTGATGTCAGGGCCTTCAGTAGCTGCTGGAGATGAAATTTTATATATATATATATATATATATATATATATATATATATTTTTTTTTTTTTTTTTTTTTTTTGAGTTGGAGTCTCACTCCATCGCCCAGATTGGAGTGCAGTGGCACAACTTACAGCCACCCCAGTGTCGACTTGCTAGTCTCCGGCAATCCTTCTGCCTCAGCCTCCCAAGTAGTTGGAACTACAGGTGTGCGCTACCATGCCTGGCTAACTTTTTAGCCAATGTAACCCCATGGGTCTCCAACCCATGGGCTCAGGCAATCCACTAGCCTCAGCTTCCCAAAGTGCTGGGATTTCAGGCTGAACCACAGAGCCCGGCCAAAAATGATTGATTTTTAAAAAAAGGTATGATCCCTGCCCTTCTGGACTATATAGCTTACAACCTCATCAAGGTAGGTGTTTCCATTAAAGAATCATGGAAATAAACTATTACAACTGTGGTAAGTGCTTCAAAAGAAGGTGGCACAATGCTATGAAGGCATGCTTTATAGAGGGGGAAGGCAGCTCTGAAGCAAAGCATGATTCAACTGAGAGGTCGTGGAATGATATCTTCACTAAAGTCAAGAGGAGACCTTGCATACACTGCCAATGGAGGGAATGGCTTGTGTAGGAGGAGGAAGCATGGCTGACTTGAACCAATGAGGCCACCATGATGAAGCCACACTGAGCAGACAGTCGAGGAACAGGGGCTTTATGAGGCTGCAGAGGTAGGCAGGGGGCAGATTCGAGGACCTTATTGGACTTTCAGAGAACTTTGGCCTTTTCCACAACTGTTCCCTACCCACCTTCCTACCTCATCTTAAATCTCATTTATTATTTGCTGTTTGATTCGAAAAGAAGACCTAACTACAGTTTCTAGTGTCTTCCAAAGTAAATTTTATCAGTCTTCCTCAGGTCTCCCTCCTCTGGTTCTGTGGATCACTCTTTCTTCAGACCTCCTTGGACCAGAAAAAAGGTTTTTTGTGAAATTCTGCTGATGAGACAAGACTATCTGTATTCCCACTAGCCACAGGTAAATGCAGCTTCGTACACTTATGATTTTCTGCACATCAAGAATCCATATAGATATGGTGGAAGGAATGTGGGCTTGTAACTTATATATAGATGATCGTGTTGTCTTACAGCTTTGCTGTATGCCTGAGAGTTAGGATGGCTGAATTGGCTTACCTGTGGAACTTATAAAAACACAGATGCTGAAGGACTATCCCAGACTTGACGAATCCATGATGGCAATCCTATGTTAATGTTAATCAGTTACAGTTTTCATTTGCAGGTTCTAGAATCCCCCACATATAAGAATTCCCCATGTATCAGAATTCATCATTATGCTTTTTATGCTAGTACTTTCTTGAAAATTTCCTTGCAAATCATGTTTTGGGTGGGGATTTTATTTTATTCTTATTCATATGGTAATTTCAAATACAGGTGATCTTAATAGTTTAATCTCTGATAGATCTCTACACCCTTTTCTGTTTATTAAGATATATTTTTCTTTTTTTGAGACTGGGTCTTACTTATCACCCAGGCTACAGTACAGTGGAATTATCAAAGCTCACTGCAGCCTTAGCCACCGGGGCTCAAGTGAGCCTTTCGCCTCAGCCTCCTGAATAGCTGGGACTACAGATGTGTGCAACCATGCCTGGCTAATTTTTAAATTTTTTGTAGGATGGGGTCTTGCTATGTTATCCAGGCAGGTCTCAAATGCCTGGCCTCAAGCAATTCTCCTACCTTGGCCTCCCAGTACTGGGATTACAGACATAAGCTATTATACCTAGCATCAGTTCCTTTTCACACATTTTTGTCAAAAGGAATTGCTTATAAAGCTCTTTGCCGTTATTAAAAAAGAGATTGATTGAATCTCATTAAGTTGACTCCTCCCCCTCTTCTTGGTCATTGGTACTCTGTCAGGAATACCGAAACAATTTCTTATTTGATATTACTAGGTTCTAGCTTGTTTGCCACAGGCCTTGTTAAGACTGAGGAATTATGATTAGGAATTTGGTTTCTAAATCTGCCACATTTTTCTTCCAAAGCATTTATGCATTTTGAGGAGTCTCACTCTGTCACCCAGGCTGGAGTGCAGTGGCACTCTCACGGCCACCACAGCCTCAACCTGCTGGGCTCAGGTGATCCTTCCACCTCATCCTTCCAAGTAGCTGGAACTACAGGCTTGTGTCACCACACCCAGATAATTTTTCTATATTTATTGTAGAGATGATGTCTTGCCAGATTGCCCAGGCTGGTCTTGAACCCCTGGACTCGGGCAATCCTCTTGCCTCCACCTCCCAAAGTGCTGGGATTGCAGGCATGAGCCACTGCACTGGCTGCTTTTTGACACAAATTTCAAATGCCTAAGTTGTATTTGCTTTCTCCCAAAACTTACCTCTTCAATAACACTAATGACTATTTTTTTATGTACCAAGTATTGGACAAATATCTAATCCTCATGTCAACCTCCAAATAAAGCTATTTTATTTTTCATCTTTGGATGAGAACATTGAAGTTCAGAGAGGTTAAGTAACCTGAAAAATGTCACTTAGCTGGTGACCGGGATTTAAAACTGGGTCTAACTTTTTACCTATTCTGTGACTACCGGCTATCTCAAGACACAATGAGTAACCTATAATCAAACACACATAAATGCAAAGTAAAAATTCTTTGGAAGTGGGATCATTATCCTCCCCAGTCCTACCTTACCAAATGGCTATTGATGCATCTTAATGTGCAGTGACATCAAGTGTAATGGATTCTGGAGAACAAATCTTTATAACGAAGTTGATGGCCTTGAAAAACAAAATCATCATCAATCATGTGACGCCCTGTTAACTTGAATCAAATACTTCAGCAGCAGTAATCTCATGAGGCCACATGTATGATTCATAGGCAGGACCAACTGAAAATGCGCGCATCTGGGCTAAGTGAGTCCTATTAAATAGATTTGTTCCTCATGCTTGACTTCTAATTGTCAGAGGATATTTGGGGAAAAAAAATGGATCTAGCAAGAGTTACATTAGAGGCCCTTGGACCATGATGGGTGTTTTAGACCATTTAGGCTGTTTTAACAGAATACCATAACTTATAATCAACATAAATTTGTTTCTCAGTCTTGGTGGCTAGAAGTCTAAGATCAGGGTGCTAGCATGATCAGGCTCTGATGAGGGCTTTCTTCTGAGTTATGGGCAGCTAACTTCTTGATGTGTCCTTACAAGAGGCAAGGTAGCTCCCTGGGCCCTCTTTCATAAGGGCACTAATCCCTTCATCCGTCTTCATGACCTAATCATCTCCTAAAAGTCCCTACCTCCTAAGACCACTCTCTAGGTGAATAGGTTTCAACATTTACATTTTGGGAAAATACATTCAGATGATAGCAGCTGGTTTATATGCCAGCTTAGGGTTTAGAACACTGTCCGTTGGGCCATGTGTGATATCAATTTCCCAGCCTGGCCCCAATTGGCTCAAACCTGCTCACTCCCCCTTTTGGGTGAAGGCATACCCTCAGGCAGCCTTTCTTTTTGAGATGTCTGCATTAAGCCTACAGAACAGTAAAGACTGTCCTGAATAGAGTGTTGTAACTAAGAGGACTGTACATTAGGTTCTAGGCAGAGTATGGTCACTCCATGACCTCAAACGAGTCATGTCCTGCTCTGGACATCAGTTTTCACCTCCACAATGACCAGATGGTCCCTGAGAGTCATTTCAGTTTTAAAATACTTTAGCTACTACCTATAAAAATGTGGCTGGCTTTTGCTGAAATCATGATTAGCATGTTACCCCTTTGATGGTACCCACAGATTCCTGATTCTGGATCCTTTTATTTCTTTAACAACAGACTACCTTTTCATGCTTTTAGATAACATGAGATCTTCATACTATCTAAAACCCCCCTCTGCCAGCTACTCATCAAGTTAGCATAGAAAAAGATTTGATAGTTGCCACTTAGATTTTCTGATTTCATGCCTGATTGAACTTAATAGCAAATGAAATGCATTCTTCTTATATAAAAAGGATAGAATTTTGGCACTTGATATTTATGCACAGGGATCTGTCATCTAGGATGTAAATTCCATTAGAATAGAAATATTCATTCAGCCAGAATTCATGGTGTCCACTCTATGCCAGGAACTGGGATCCACACTGGCAATGAAGCAGTGAACAAAATGAAGTGCCTGCTTTCCTGGAGCCTTCACTTTAGTGGGAGGAAATGGATCATAAACAAAGGCATTTGTAATCTAGTAGGGGGTAAAGTGTTATGAAGGAAGGTAAAGCAGGGGCAGGCATGGAGAGTGGTGGGATGGGTATTTCATACAGAGTGTCCAAGGAAGTTTTCTCTAAGAATGATGACACAGGAGCAGGAGGAAATGAGGGTACAGACAAGTGAGTAGAAGTGTTCTGGGCAGAATAAACAGGACTTACAAGTACCCTACAAGGAGCACCACACTGGGCATATTACAAGATCAGCCATCAGGACAGTGTAGCTGGAGCTCAGTTCATGACGAATGAGCATTAGGAAATGAAGTCAAAGAAGAAGCGTGAATTTAGGTCATGCAAATCATGAAATTAACTTGACCTTCCCACATAGGCCATGATGAGAGCTTCAGATTTTACTCTGAGCTGGACAGGAGCCACCCAAGGAATCTGAGCAAAGGAGTGAGTATCATCACTTAACCTTGACTGTCTTCCTTTCTGTAACATTATCGGTTGCTCCTGGCATGTAGTATGTGGTCAGCAGATTGGTTAAATGATTCTTGTTGTATTATTCAATTTCCAGCACAATGACTGGGCATCTTTAATGTGGAGTAATTTTTTTTTTGATACTGAAGTTTCTATGAATATAGGTGGTCAATAAAATGCACTGATTGATTGATTGAAATAACAGTATATTATATTTCTCAAAGTCAGGGCACCTCTGTCCAATTCACTAAGCTGTCTTCTTTCCACGATGTGGATGGGTCCATTGGAAGCTCAGAAAGTGAAGTACCAATATCAGCTAATGTAAAATAAATTCCTGTGTCTCCTGCCTGCTCTCTGCATAGAGAACACAATACCTTTCCTTTTTTCTTTTTAACTCGAAACCGAAAAGAGTTGTTTTTGTTGTTGTTTTCAGATATTTCCATCCTAATATTTCTGTCTCCAGCAGGATATAGGTTGCGTATAAAGTTCTATGCAGTTATTAAAAAGGAGATTGATTGAATCTCATTAAGTTGACTCCTCCCCCTCCTCCTGGCCATTGGTACTCTGTCAGGAATACCCAAACAATTTCTTGTTGTTTGATATTACTAGGTTCTAGCTTGTTTGTCATAGGCCTTGTTAAGACTAAAGAAGTATGATTAGGAATTTGATTTCTAAATCTGCCAAATTTCTCTTCCAAAGCATTTATGCATTTAATTTATGCTTGTAGGTGGAGAATGATTCCTACTTTTAGAAGTGGCTTGATGTCTTTTAGATTAAGAAGAAAAACCAAAAATATAAATGTATGAGGTTATAGAACAACATATTAGATAAAGTTGGTGGGAAAATGGTGACATTTTGTACAAAATTTTTGACAATATGCTGGTATGTGGCAGCATCACCAACATATTGGTGATAATTTGATGCAGCACTGTCCAATCTAACTTTCTGGACTGTTCGGTATGGTAGCCACTAGCCACATGTGACTACTAAGTACTAGTGCAACTGAGGTACTAAATTTCTAATTTTATTTCATTTTAATAAATTTAAATAGCCACATATGTGTAGTGGCTACTATACTGGACAGTGCAGACTTGATGGGGTGAAGGTGTTGTCTACAGGAAGCCAGCAGGGCTGAGTGATTCTTTATAGGTGATAAAAAATAAATAAGACAAAAGGTGCTTTTCTTTGCGACATTCAAAGTTGCCTGCAAAAGAGACCTGAGCATCCTCCTTAAATTCTCTTCTTTAGCTATTACCAGTTATTCAACCCTTATACATTTACATTCTTTTTTTTTTTTAAAGATTTGTTTATCTTTCCTGACATTGCTTGATTTTCATTGCCATTATCTCTCGCAGAAACTTAGGCTATAGCTTCTGATGGATTTCCTACCCCCGATTTTTCCTTTTAAACCATCCTCCACATTGTGGTCACAGCAACTCCCCTCTTTAATAATCCCAGATGAGTCTACATTTTTCTCAGGGTAAAACTCAAAGTCCTTAGCTTCAATGAACATAGTGGCATTTGTGGACTTTATTTCATTTTGTAGAATTCTGACTGTTTTAGTCTTGGCCGAATGTAAGTTTTGCTAACAATATTGTTTTTATTTTGAATCACATGTGGGTACACATTATCTTTTTAATGCTTAGGGCTCCAAAAATACCTACCACATTCCACTCCTAACAAAATATGCATGCCAGTACACAAATCCCTTCTATGCTTGACAAATCGAATAAATGCAGGCAGCTGGGTCTCCCTCTCTTTCTTTTCTGCTTCCTCACCTGGAGTTCCTTTCCCCACCCCTGCTTTATTCACTTGACCAACTCTAGACTTATTAAGGACTGTATATCCTCTTCTGAGAAACCTTTCCAGGAATTTGTCTGGTGCCCTTTGAGTGGTCTCCCAAGCTCCTAGATGGTGAAAGGTAGGTGGAAAAGGGCTGTCTTGTGATGTCTGCTTAGCTGTTGGTGTCCCTGGTAGGAACCTATGTACCCTGCTTCATTCCTTATTCCCAGGGCCTAGGTGAGTACCTAGCTGTTTGTAAATGCACAATATTTGTTGAGTGAATTAATATGACAATCACACTGTCACTAAAGTAGTTTTCCAGACCAATGTGTTACCCTGCCACCCAAAGAAAGCATTAACAAACAAACAAACAACCAAAAAACCCAACCCCCTCATATAGGCTATAATCTCATATGCATTTTGTAGAACTACATCATATAAAGGTTGGGCTACTCTTGTTTTTAATTGTTGTTGAATCATTCCTGATGACTTTGTCATTTAGTTGGCTGCTGCTAGCTTCATTAGAAATTGCTATCTTCTAATGAAGATATCTTTGAAAGCACCATTTGGACATTATTCATTAGATCAACAAATAATTACTCAGCATCTGTTATGCATTAGGTGCTACTCTTGGTGCCAGGAAGCTGGGGTTAAAAGATCTAGACTAGAACAGGGTTCCTCCTCTCTGCTGTTCTGAATACTACCAGTCAATCAGGAGACACAATATATTCAGGCAGCAAAATAGCAAATGAAACAGGCCAATCAGGTACTCACTATGTAACAGGCATTATTCTAAGTGGTTTGTATATATTAATGTCTTTAATACTTAGAGCAAGTCTGTAGCCTTTATTTATCTTCATTTTATGTTTAGGAAACGGAGGCACAAAGGGTGAGTGACTCACCCGAGGTCACAAGACTTACAGTGGAGTCAAAATTTGAACCCAGATGTTTGGTTCCAGTCTGTGGCGTGGCCACAATGGTCTCTGAAGTTATAGCTTAATAAAGGAGTGTTTTTGATTAGGTGATCAGAGAATGTTATAGCCTGACTGGGTTCTTATGCCTGCTGTATAGAAAAGCCAATACACTGACAGCAGTTATTGCCATGGAGAAAGGTTTTAATAAATGCAAAACCACTGAGTAGAAGAATGGAAGAGATTTCTCAGATCTGCCTTCTTGTTAATTTTAGTCTAGTGTTTTTTAAGAAATAATTTGGTAGGCAGGGAGCTAGGGAACCAACGCTGCCAATTGGTTGGCAATGAAGTCATGAGGAGTGTGGAAACTGTGTTCATGTGCATTGTTAGTTTCTGGGAGGGGGTCACAGGACCTGTGGAGTCAGCTTCTTGATATGTGTCCTGGAATTTGAAAAACATCATAAACATCATTCTTAAATTTTACCATAGATGCTATCTATAAAGCAGGTCTTGTGGTCATTGGCTACTGACCCCTGGGCATTAACCCATTATAGAGGTAGTTTGAGAGAAAAGTGTGTGGGAAATGACATCCCTAGAGATTAAACCTGCTTGTGCCCTTTGATGGGTTAAACTTCAGGATGTCATCAAGGAGATCTGTGTGACCTTAGGCTCATTGTTTAAGGGAAAATATGTTTATCTACCTCATGAGCATCTCCCTCCCACCCCCACCCCGGGGTCAGGGCATGAAGATAATCAATTTCTTACTATTTAATTGAAAGCAAACTTAGAAAAAACAGATTTGTTCATTTCTACCCAGAGCTACAACTTTGCAGGGCTTGGATCTCTCCCATAGCTTTTATTTTATATAGACAGTTTCAGGAAGAGTTTTCTGAATAGGTGAATCTAAACTTGCACAGAGTATGGGATTTATAGGATTCCTACTAGAGAAAGCCAGAAACAGGTTTGGCAAGTTTAGAGAACAGTGGAAAGCTCTGCCTACCCAGAAAGTAGTAGAAGATGGGGGTGAGTGTGGTGGTGAGAGACAGAGCCAGAGAGAATACAGGAGCAGGTACCAACTTTTCATTCAAGCAGCATCGATGAGTCTGCAGTGCTAAATGAGGGCAGCAGTCTCATCAGTTAAATAAACTACTGGATAGAAAAGGCCTAATTTTACTCACAATCGTAATTGTTGATGGACTGTTCATTGTTGATTGACTGTCATCTCCATTCACAATGTATCTTAGCTGTGGTTGGAGAATCAAATAAAACTTTATTTTTTTGGCAGAAGTTAAAGAACTCATCATCCTGCTGCTGATTTTCTTCATGTGATCATGGCGAGCCACTGATATGCAGCCTGTAATTACTCCTTTAAAGGAAAGACATGGCAGCAGAAGCAACTTGCTTTAAGATGCTTTACATTAAAATAAAAGAATGAGATATGGAGTAAATTGCAGTGTAGGAGGTGTGAGCAGCCAGAGTTAAGATAGAACTGCCTCTCTGTGTACACTCTGGAATTAGTACATTTTGAGATTGCTTCCAAGAATCTAGTTGTCTGCCTTTATGGTAATCTGGAAGCCTAGACACACTTGGTTTGTTGAAATACAATTTATCCCATGACAATGGTGACTGAGCCATCTCACATTTTGAAAAACACTGTAAACTGATCCATGGCCCATGACAGGCTGATATATAGCTATCTGACACAAGATGGAAATGAGCCAAAGTTTGGCAAGAAAGCCACTTCTCTTCCTGCCACACTGTGCTTATAACAGGAAGAGAATTTGCATGACAGTTGGGTGAGCCAAGGAAGTCTGTGAGAGTATGAGGAAAAATTTGGAAATCACTGCACGTTTTCCATTAATCTCTCCACTTTAGTGAGTTAACAGCATATGCATTTACCTAACACGTTATCTTATTTATATCTTTCTGAGCTTGAATCCGGATGAAGAATATTAATATACAAATAGTCCTTTGCTATTTTTGCCCTCAGGCTTCCCTCCTTCATTCCCAGCATCTGTTTGGAGTGGCAATTTGGAAGCCACAGAAGGCAAGTGTCATTCACAGAACACAAATGTTTACCCACTTGCAGGCTTCTGTAGTTTGTTTCTGCATGAGGGCACCAAGAATTTGCAAACTTGCAGACTTCACAAGGTTAGGTAAACTATGCTTTTCTTCCTATCCACTAAGAAAGCTGTGTTTGCCTACCTGCCTTGTGTTAACAGTGACCATTCATTGATCTCTTAATGCATTTTTGTATGTGTTTGTTTTTACCAAGCAGTGTGCATTTCATATATATATATATATACATATATATATATATGTATATATGTATATGTATATATATTTTTTAATCAATGCTAAAAATAGGCTTCATCGTGCTCATTTTATAGATGAAGCAAATAAGGCCAAGAGAAGTTATGCAGATGGTCCAAAGTTGCAAAGATGTTAAGGAGTGAAATCAGAATTTGAATCTTGTCCAGGTTTGAAATCTCAGTTCTTTTTCCTCTGCTCAATATCGATTTCATATATACCCAAAGATATTTTTTCTTCAATAGTTGCATTTGCAAATATGTGGAGTTAGCTTTGTGATAGGTAATCTGGCAGATGTAAAAGAAGAAAAAAAATGCCTCAGCTAGTAAGACATGACTTGTACATAAGAATCACAGATAAGGTTGAATTAGGGCAGGGGTCACAAAGTCAGAAGTTCAAAAACACCAGACTAGTTAACATAATGAGGAATGTCGGAGGGGTGGGAACTTTGGCAAACTGAAGAGCTTTAGCCACATCTTTACGGGATAGTCACTCCCGTAAAGCTGCTGCCCAGTAGTTGTACACACAAACGAGTTTCTGGCTTTTCTTGAAAAATTGGATGAAATGACAATACAGTATTAGGTTTAAATTCCTTTATGGGGAAAAAAATATTACCACAGAGAGAAACAAAACCTACCAAGGGCCAGGCTGGGCCTGTGGATATAAGTTTGTATTCTCTATTCTAGAAGATTGATTGGTTTTCAAACCCTAGAAACTGGGATTCTGGAAATCTGGATACAGGCGTTTGCATCTTTAAGCCTGGTGATCGGTCAGATTGAAGATGTACTCTAAGCCCCCTACCTGGGCTTTCGTGGTATGTAGTATAATCAAAACACTTTTATTGTTAAGTGTACACTGACCTCTCAAGGAAGCTTGCTATTTGGTGCAGAAATTGTATTTTGCATCACAGTACGTTCCTACATCCATTCCAAGCAAAAATAGAATAAAATTTCAGCTGTGAAAAGGACCCTTAAATTATCAAGTCCAATCTCTTTTTTAAGTAGACAGGAAAACTGGATGGCAGGCAAAAATATTCTGCCACTAATCAGTTTTGATACTTTGGACAAGTCTTTGTTCTCCCTGGATCCCATTTCCTTCCTCTATAAAATCAGAGAATTAGACTACACAATTGCTAACATCTCATAATCCTTGATTATTTTCCTTGGTTTTTACCTTAAGGCAGGGGGTGAGTGGGACAGGAAAAGATAAATAACTGAGGAAAATTGGGACCAGCCGTTTCCAACATGGTGGTCATCTCCAGCTCTTCCATACCACCCCCGGGAGAGCTTAGGAAGTCCAGTCAATCATACAGCCTCACTGTGCAGCTACCCAATGGGTTGACGCCACGTGGCATACTTCATCACATCCCTAACAGCTGGTTACTGGCATGGCTTTCAGCTCCAGCTGTCTGTTTAACAAATGAATACTGTCAGTTCCAAGGGAGGCAGGGCAGGATTGGGTGGAAAGCTTGACATAACCCATCACCACTACAGAAACAAGTAAAAACACATGTCTTCCTGATGGTGTGCATCAGCAGGCAGCAGCCTTGGGAATGGAAGAGCATCGTTTATTCCAAAAATCAGTGCTCCACTATCTTGCAAATGTAGCAGACACTATTTATGCAACTCCAGCTGAGTTGCAGAATACGTGTCAAATGTTCCTTCTTAGAAAGTCACTATTTTTCAGCAAACATACATTGAGAATCAACTCTATCAATTCCTTAAGATCCAAACTTAGAAACCAAATAAATTTGGGTAGTGATCATTTAAATAGCAGGAAATAGCAATAATCTATTGATTATTGATTGTCACATAGCAAAGAGTTAGAGTTTTAATAGCAAGGGACACTGATATTATAAAAAATATTGATTTGGCATTCAAGAGTTTAGATTTCAATATTTGAGTACATGTATCTGTAATATTTAGGTTTTTTAAGAATCTGAAGCAAAGATGGCATAATGAGTTGATAGATGATGCTAGTAATGTGTACTCATTATATAAATTTCTATTCTTGTCTAAATTTTTGCTGTATTTCATAATCATGCCAGGCAGAATACAAAGTGTTAAGTTAGTGAATTCTTCTCAACTACAGGCGGTAACTACTACTTGGGTGTCAGCCAGGGTTTTCTGTAACATAGATGGCTTTTTCTTTCAAAGCTTTTCACACTGCACAAAAGTTCAAATATTATCCTCAGAGGTGGTCTGCCCTAACTTTTTACTCCCACAGAATTCTATATATTCCCTCATTCATTCAGCATAGTTTGAATATCATGCCAATGCCATCTGAATTATAAGGGTGCAAAGTCAAATACAGCATTATCTTTGCTTTGCCAGGGATTTACATTATGAAAAAAGAGAAACTAGAGAAATAATTGTCCCCTTGATAAATGCTTTGATAAAGTACAGGGAGGTATGGAATCCTATGGGAGGAGGATGTAAATCAGAATGACGAATTGGGAAAGGGATATGGTATATCTGATTAATTGGCTAAGTTTATCTCCAGTAGTAGAAGGGTTTCTTAAATGTAGACATCAATGTCTTGCTTGGTTTTTGTATCTCCCTTAGCGCCAAGCATGTTGCTTTATTTGTAGTTTATTAATTCTTTTTAATTTAATTTAATTCTTATTAATTTTTTCATATTTTATTTTAAATATATGGGGTACAATTCAGGATTAGGTGTACAAGTGGACATTGTACAGGTGAAGTTTGGACCTCCCTTTGGTCCCCACTTTGCCTGGTTTGAGATCAGGTACCCTTATTGATGTTATGTTCCCTCCCCACAACCCTAGCAGTATCCCACTACTGCTAATCCCTTTCTTACAATATTATGATAAATGTTCAGGGTCCGCTTATGAGTGAGAACATGTGGTACCCTGTTCTTTGTTTCTGTGATAGATCACTGAGTGTTATTGACTCTAAATTCATCCAAGTTGCTGATAAGTCCATATGTTTGTCTTTCTTTATGGCTGTGTAATATTCCACTGTGTATATGTACCACATTTTTTTATCCAGACCAGTTTCAATGGACAGCATGGTTGGTTCCTAATTCCACAGATATTTACAGAGAATTTATCACTCGCCAGACATAAACATAAAGAAGTGAGTAGGACAGACAAGTCCCAGCTTTCATGAAGCTAATAGGAGCAGTAGGCAATCAACACAGAAGCAAACAGCTGCATGATAGACAACCACATAGTGATGAGGGCTGTAAGACAAAATAAAACTGACTGAGAAAAGGTTGACTTTGTTTCAGCAGGGTAGTCTGAAGAAGTGACCTTTGAAGTGAGATATCTGGGGGAAGAGCATTCTAGATATAAACATTCTGAGGTAGGAGGTTGGCTTTTCTGTTTGTGGAACAGTAATGGAACCTGTGTAGCTGGAGTTCAGTTTTTTGTTTTGTTTGTTTTAAGGGTAAAAGTGGTAGTAGATGGTAGAGAAAAGATGCAAGATAAATTTGGATTGGATTGGGCTGCAAAGTGGCTTGAAATCCATATCTCTTGACTGAGAATTCATCTTGTAGTAATAAAGCATGAAGGTGATCTATTAAAAGTGTTGCTTTGGAAAAAAAGTAACTCTGGAGACAGGGAGACTAGAGATTGTCAACAGGGAGATGAGATAGGAGACCACTGCTATATTCGAGGCCTGGGACAATACATGACCAAACTTAATGAAAGCACAGGGAAGGGAACAGGTAGGTGCTCAAGAGTTCGGTTGTGCTTTGAAATATCTCAGTGTCATGCTGCATTCCGTAGTATGTTTTTTGGAGCAAAAGGAAACTGGAGGTGGGAAACGTAAGTTTGAATCCTGAAATTCACATGAAAAAACACAACTTAGATAGATATGAGGTCAGACCATCTCCTCCCAGACATTCAGGCCCCTCCTTCCCGAGGAAGCTGACATGTGAGGAGGAAAGATGTTATTAGCAGACACAGCACCAAAGCCTGAAATAATCCAGGGGAAAGACTGGCTGCATGGGTCTATATGTGAAGTTCACGGAAAGTCTGGTTTCCATTAAAGCAAGACATGCTAGCTGTCTTCTTAGTCACTCACATTTAACTAGCAGCCATTATGACAGTCATGTGTTTCCCAAATGGCACCCTTAATCTTTTTTTGAAAATGATCAGATTCTCAAGAGAAGCATAGAACAGAGGATTATGAGACATAGAGTGTCAGACAGCTCCTTCCTTAGGCTTCCCTACATGAGAAAGTCCTTATTACTGAACTGCTTATAAAGGTCATGCAACTATGATACCTATCCTGATTGATTGTCAGGGCATATTGCTATCTGAAGGACTTGGAAGATGTGATTTCATTTCCTTATCATTCATTCTCTCCCCCCTCCCCCTGTGTGTGTGTGTGTGTGTGTGTATCTCCCAAAGATGTGTAGGGTATCACTGACATACATGCCATGGTGTGTTTGTTGCAAGGCAGAGTAGTCCATTTCTGCCCTGAAAGTACTTAGAATACTCTAGAAGGGAGAGAACAATAGCATTGCAGGGTGAAATACAGACTAGATTAGTAAGACCAGTAAGGACACATTCTAGAGAACAGTTAAGCCAGGTATCTCCAGATCCATGGAGAAGTTTTCTCGATGTCACTATTGAGCAGAGGGACATTGTTTTTTTCATGCCTTTTGATATGAAAATTGAGAGGAGAAGCCAAAAGGTTGACCCTCTGGTTTTAATGCCACTTAACTTCAGCCCTCATTTATAAGAAAGACCTGACTTGACTTGTGCCTCTCTGATCTTCTGCTCTATCTGAAGTGGTGACAAGAACAGTAGGTAGGACCTACATTATGCCAGTCCATAAGTGTCTTGTACTTAAAGAGTGATACTTAAGAGTCTGATACTCCAGCTGCTAATTCATCTCACCCCAAAGTCACATCCTCTCTGGAATCTTTCCTGACTCGGAACAGAATGTGTGTTTAAGAACAAGGGAAGTCAGATAGCCCTGAGATACAAAGGAGTCAATAAAGTACCCACTGAATAGAGTTGTTGTGAGAGTCTGTTGAGATTTTGTTTAGTGTCTGGTACTAGGAAACACTGAATTGTACCTCCAGGTGGTGGGGTAAAGGAAGACGGGAAGAAAAGGAAGAACTCTTTAACATTGTTGCCCATGATTAAACCATTTAGATTAATTCTGTTAAAACATAGGTTGTGACTGCTTATAAAAACTACATGCATTTTTGAGCATGTATTCATTTGATTTGTTAAAGTTAATATTAGTGTTTATACAGTAGGGTATGGTAAATATATAAACTGTTTTGATATTAATATACAGTTTAAAACCAAAAATAATTTCTTGGAGGTATTTGTCCTTTTTAGCACAGACATAACTTGGACAGAGTATTCCTGTGCCTCCCAAATGAATGTGGAGTTGTGAACTGCTATATTCTAGTCTCATGGAATTTAGGCTGTTGAGGTCATTAAGTAGGTCATTAAGTATTTAATTCAATAGAAGTAATCATTAGCTAGATAAATAAATTTCATCAATATGTTATTAATATGTATTAAGAGCTGCTAGAATGACATGATATATACCAGTACAGATGGTTACAGTTTAAAGGCCTTGAAGAAAGAGCCTGAAACTATTAATCTTTGTGTTGGGAGCATAAACCATTGCATATGGTCAAAGCCATGTTAGTTAAAGTTGTTTTGGGGCCAAATTTGGTTAGTTTAAGTAATAGGAAAGGATAATTCAATTTGAGCCTACTGAGGCATCCCAAGCAATGGAAGAGAAGAAAGCCAAGAGTTTCTAAAGACTTCTGCAGCAAAATTTTTGGACCTCTTTCTAGTCCACCATTATCAGTGTGACTCAGAAAGCCATAGAGACTGAGAGCCTATGAATACTCTACCTGCCTAGCTGAAATCAGGATCACCTGGACAAATCAACTTTGTCCAGTGACATGAACCATAGGCAGAGAAGACTTTCTATCAGACAGGTTTGGATACTCCCCAAAGAGATAAGGAAAGGATGAAAAGAACACTCCAGCATTACAGGATTGAAGACACAGTGAGCATCTGTGGAGAGGCCTTGCAGCGTACAGGTGGTCACTGGGAATAGGTGGACCTTTACTTGTCCCATCTAAACACATGGCTGGCTTATAACTTGAGAGCTCTGGTCAGTGATCATGGTCTATTCTGCCATATTCTCCAGAAAGTTCACTTTACTTTGGTTTTCTCAGCAGTAACCATTCATTCACTCTTTAAGTCTGGTTAAAAACATTCCTTTTTCCATGATGCTAGAACTGAAAAGAGACATGATGCCTTATTTTAGTGGAGGAGAAGAGATTGTGTCTTCAGAATGGACTGAGGTTGGAGTTAAACATCTGAATCCATGAACATTATGATTGTGAAGTTAATGGTCTCAAGAAGGGGCATGTAAGAGGAGCAGCCTAGCCATTTCCTTGCCACCTGTCATCTCTCTCTTTCCTGTTCCCTCCAAAACGAACCAACCAATCAAATCTAAAACCTAAAATCCTTGGTTTAGGCAACTCTCCAAGGTAGAAAAAAATATACTATTTCTCCTTTGTCTCTATAGATCTTCACTTACATTTGAGAATTTCATTAATGTGTCTCTTCAGTTCTTCAAGCCTTGCTTAATCCTGTCATTGTTTTTCTTAATAAACTGAAAGAATATTTATGCCATTCCTTAGAGTTTCAGGTCCAATTGAAGCGGGGAACATTAGAATATAAACAGACTGCTAGAAAAAGGCCTGACATCTCTGCATTTTCCCTCAAATAGTCAAATATAATACAAATATAGCAACAAAAAGGTATGTCTTAAGTGTTATTTCTGTGCAAAGCACTGTTTTTAGTACTTTAGAAGTATTAACTTATTTAATCCTCTGAAAAATCCTCTAAGTGCTATTATGTTCTATTTTACAATCAGAGAGGTTTGGATACTCCCCAAAGAGATAAGGAAAGGATGAAAGGAACACTGCGGCATTACAGAATTGAAGACACTTTGTGGTTTTTGTTAGTTTCATATCCCTTTCTCTCTCTAGGCTGTGAGCAGTTTTGGAATATTGACAATGTTTTATTCAATTTGGATTACAACAGGTTGTTTTTTGTTTGTTTGTTTGTTTTCTGAGTTGGAGTCTCACTCTGTCGCCCAGGCTGGAGTCCAGCGGCATGCTCACAACCACCACAGCCTCGACCTGCTGGACTCAGGCAATCCTTCTGCCTCAGCCTTCCAAGTAGCCGGAACCACAGGTGCTCGCCACCACGCCCATCTCATTTTTTGATTTATTGTGGAGATGAGGTTTTGGCAAGTTGCCCAGGCTGATCTCGAACCCCTGGGCTCAGGTAGTCCTCTCGTCTTTACCTCCCAGAGTGCTGGGACTAGAGACGTGAGCCACTGCGCTGGCTATGACTGGTTATTAATTCCCATCTTTACAAAAAAGGAAAAGAAAATTCAGAGACGAATGATAGAACCAGGTTTGAATTCAGGAATTTCTGGCTCCAACACCCACCAGACCAGGCTACCTCCAGCAGGTGGCGGGAAGATGACCAGCTCCACCCCCTCCTGAAAATCTCTAGGAAAATTGGAGGTGAAGATTCTGGAAGTAAAAGAACACACACAGCCAGAGCAACAAGCTGAACAAGAGCCAGCTCGTTCATGCCTGCCCTGACCAGGCACAACTCCTTATGGGTTGGCAGTGAAGTCAAATGCCCCAATTCTGAACCGTAACTTTATTTTTTTCCCCTTATTTTATTGTAAAAATGTGGGGTACAAGTCAGAATTAGGTCCCTAATTGGTCTGCCTGCAGGTGAAGTTTGGGCCTCCCTCTGGTCCTCGATTCCCCTGGTTTAGGAACAGGTACCCTTGGTGATGTTTTGTGTCTCCCGCCTCCCTCCCTTGACAGTGTCCTGTTGCTGCCAATTCCTGTCTTGTAGGATTGTGATGAATGTTCAAGGCCCACTTATGAGTGAGAACATGTGGTACCCAGTTCTCTGTGTCTGTGCTAGGTCACTGAGTAGGATGGACTCTAAATCCATCCAAGTTGCTGCAAACGCATGACATGATCCAAGCATTTGCTGCAAGGCTCATGGTACTGTTTAACTGTACTAGTTTTTAGGCTTTGCCATGCGATGCTTTTGAAAGATATCAGGGGATGTGAAATAAGAGTAACAGTACGTGTATCAAAAGTTAATCAGGTGCCAGGTATCATGATAGGCACTTGGTTGTTTTAGTTAGTCTCAGAAATGAGAATCAGGCTCCCCTCTTACCCACAACAAATTTTACGAGCTGAGGCGAAGCTTGGAAATATCTGGAGCTGGAAGACTGGGTGAAAGAATGAACCCTTATAAGCATCTTAGTCTTTTCCACTCTCCCAGCTAGCAGCGTGGCCCCGAAGGCATTGTCAGCAGAGCCGTGGGTGAGACATCTCAGCCTCAGGAACACCTGAACACATGCTTACAATAAGGTGTCAGAACTTATAATTCCTGCATCCAACCACCATTTGGTTTTAACTTATTCATGTCCTCTATAAATGACTGATATGAGAAGTCACTTTTTGGGTTAAGATCACAAAGAACCTATGACTTTTAGTTGATGAAAATATTTTCAACAACGTTCTTATGTTTACTCATTTTTTTTCCTTTCTTTAAATTGTTTTTATTTATTTGTTTCTATTTATTTTGAGCTGGGGTCTCACTTTGTCACCCAGGCTGGAGTGAAGCGGCACACTCACGGCTGACCACAGCCTCCACCTCCTGGGCTCAGGTGATCTTTCCACCTCAGCCTCCCAAGTAGCCGGGACTACAGGCGCATGCCACCAAGCCCGGCCAATTATTTTTTTGATATTTTGTAGAGATGGGGTCTCACTGTGGGTGTTGCCTAAGCTGGTCTCGTACTCCTGGGCTCAAGCAATCCCTCCACCTCAGCCTCCCAAAGTGCGGGGCTTACAGAAGTGAGCCACCGTGCCCAGTTCGACTTTTTAAACACCCGTGTCTATGCTGTTTTCTCTACCCTATTATAAACTCCTCAGGAAGAGAAGCCACATTGTGTGCCTCTTTGAAATTTCTAATGTTTACCTTCTGGCTTGCACATAGGAGAATTTATTCATCAATTTTTTTGGAGCACCTACTGTATGCCAGGCACTGGTTCTGTGAGGGGTACAATGGTAAATACGCTGAAATTCCTACTAGAACTGTCATTGTTACAGAGAAGTCAGACAATCCCCAGTATATTTCATGATAGCGTTTAAGGGGAGAGCCAAAAAAGAAAAAAAAGAAATTTATTCATAAAAAAGTATGTACCTAGCCGGGCTTGGTGGCTCAGCCTGTTATCCCAGCGCTTTGGGAGGCTGAGGTGAGTGGATTGCCTGAGCCCGTGGGTTCAAGACCCGCCTGGGCAACTTGGCGAGACCTCATCTCTACAATAAATCAAAAATCAGCCGGGCGTGGTAGCGCGTGCCTGTAGTTCCAGCTACTCGGAAGGCTGAGGTGGAAGGATCGCCGGAGCCCAGCAGGTCGAGGCTGCGGTGGCTGGGAGCGGCCGCTGCACTCTGGTCTGGGCGACAGAGTGAGACTCCAACTCAAAAAAAAAAAAAAAAATTATGTACTTATTCTTACATGTTTACACTTCAGTCACCTTCCAAATACTCTCCGTTTGCTTTTCCACTGCTCAAAACGGGTTTTGAACTCATCAACTTTAATGCCTTTTAGTTCTTTTGCCGTTTTTTATTTTACCTCGCCACACTGGCAAAAACGTTTCCCTTTGAGGACTTTTTTCATCGGAGAAAAAAAGTTGCTCAGGGCCGGATGGGGTGAACAGGAGGGTGGGGCACAGGGGTCATGCCGTTTTTGGTCAAAAACTGCTGGACACTCAGCATTGTGTGGGCAGGTGCGTTGTCACGGTGGAAGAACCAGTCACCTGGGACATTTCTTTTGCAAATCCTGATGCAACCTTCTCAAAACTTCCAGATTAAAAGTTCAGTTGTTCATTTGATCTGGAGGAAAAAATTCTGAGTGGGGCCCACCCTCCAAAAAATAATTCCGGGTTTTTTGGGTTACCCCTCATAAACGCAATGTAGGGCAGATCAGAGTGCTCACTAGAATAGAGGTGCACTGAACTCAACTTCAGGCGATCAGAGAGGACTTCCCAGAGAAGATGGTAAATATTCTGAGATCATGAAGTAATAGTTAAGAGGGGAAGGGACAGGCGAAGGGAACCACAGGAGTCAGCATCTTGAACTCAACAGCAAGAGCTCAATCTGTTCTGGGACCTTTGACTATTTCATGATGGTTAGAAGGAGAGTGAAATCTTGACTGATAAGACTAGAGAGGCAAGTGGGAGACAGCTGACAAAGGGCACTCCACCAGTATTTGTTTTTGGTGCCGATGAGACCATTCCTAGGTGACATCATGACAGCTGGAATCCTTATAGGTGTGGCTGAAAGACGTCTCTACAGAGACCATCATTATGAAAAACACCAAGTACGTTTCCCAGGGGACTAAGGCAAAAGGCGTGTCATTATCATTACAAAATAATCCGGGGAGTCATGTAAAATGGGTGCAGAGACTGCATTGTCATCTGCATTGTCACCTGTCTGCTGGAATTGTCGGAGTATTAGAAAGCAGGTGGAATCTTCTCAGGAGAAGAATATTTTCTGTATTTCCCAAACTTGTTTGGATATCATCTATGTGACCTTTAGGTAAACGTAACCTGAATCTTACAAACTGCCTGCCCACACATAGCAAAATAGCCTTTGATCTATCTGCATTTTGCAAATTAAACAGCATCTGCAGGTATCTACCCCATTGCAGGCAGTTTCTGTCTCGCTCTGGCTTTCTTGGCTTTGAAAGCGTTTCTCCGATACAAGCAAGGTACTGAACTTTGAGGAAGAGTCCACTGCAATAACCGTAAAGTTTAATGATGCATAACTTTGAGAGACTGACAAATTCCCAGCCAAAGTATTGATTCTTACGGAATTTATGAAGCACATGCTGGATTCTGTGTCATTATGGCCCGTTTTTTGGCCGAAAGAATCATGTAAAATAGATTTTTAAATGAGTGTAATAGCCAGGCATAAAGAAGGTATTGATGGGTGTCATGAAGGGTGAAATAGCATGCCAGATTAAGGCATATAACAAATCAAAAACAACAGTACCCTCCCCGACTCAAATGCCAATTTGCTTTTCCTCTGAATCGCCCTTTTATTTACTACTTTACACATTTACAATTTGCTTTCTATAGACTTCTTCTGAGAAGCATTACACATGTGAAAATTTTTTGCAAAGCTGCAAATACTGCTTTGGGAGACACTAAAAGTTCAAAAGCAGTTGGCAAAGAAATCTGCTCTTATATGTAAATATTGTCCTTTGTAAAGAATGCTAAAAAGCATATCATCGAATCTTTATGGCACACACGGTGGATCAAAATTTGATATTAAAATATTTTTACTAATTCAACAGTCTAAAATGACACTGGAAATTTTTATGTGTCTTTCAGAAGCACTGAAAATGTATTCTACCCTTACAACCTCTAGCTATGCTCTTTTCTGTCCTCATATGATCTCATGGATGTCGTCTCCACACCTAATCTGTTTGGAAAAAGTATGAAATTTATTCCTCTCATCCACTGCTGCCTGTAAGTGCCCTGGTCATCTTAATGTCTGTTATCAATTAGTTTCTCAAGAAACAGTCGAAATGTAAGTCTTTCCCTCCCCCCCAGTCGATGTTTCATTTGACATGCTGGGAGAAAAAAGTGACTTTCAAAAATAGTAATTTAAACTTTGATTTTACGCTTCACTTTGGAATACATGTTTATTAAATGTGTATCATACCGACAGAGTAATCAATACAGATTGTGTAGTACATTACAAGAAAACCATGCCTGAGATTATTAGAAAAATTAAATGCTTTTAGTTTTGCTTACTTGAGCAATATGTGAAAATTAACAGTTTAAATCCTTTCATGCATCTGGGCAGGCTTAGCCTTAGTCAGAATGCATGTTGTTGCTGGGTTCTTTTTTCTTTTTTTTCCCTTTCTTTTCTTTTTTCTTTCTTTCTTTCTTTCTTTTTTTTTTTTTTTTTGAGTTGCAGTCTCACTTCGTTACCAGGGCTGGAGTACAGTAGGATACTCACCACCACCCCTATGTCAACCTGCTGGCCTCCAGCAATCCTTCTTCCTCAGCCTTCCAAGTAGCCTGAACTCAGGCGCGTGCTACCATGCCTGCTAATTTTTCATTTATTGTAGAGACGAGGTCTTGCCAAGTTGCCCAGGCTGGTCTCGAACCCACGGGCTCAGGCAATCCACTCACCTCGGCCTCCCAAAAAGTGCTGGCATTTCAGGCCGAGCCACTGATCCTTTCTTTTCTTGAAGTAAAGTTGCATACGCCTTATCTGGTTAGCATTCACCTAGTAAATATCAAATTACCTGAAATCCTAATTTTAAAGACTAACATTTATAGAGAGAGATCCATACTGAGATGGGAGACAGCAGGGAAAAAGAAATTGATTGAGCGGTTGTGACTTTCTCTGAAAAGTAACGCTGTGTTTCCATCACATTCCAAAACTCTTTTTAGAACAAAGAAGGAAGGTCACCCAGGTCTAACTGCGCTAGGGACCCATGGATCCCCGACGAAAATATATCTACCACATACCCAGAAACCCCATGAGAATCAGCTAAATCCTTCTTTGAGCTTTTCAGCAATTCAGGAGTTTATCAGTCTAATAAAAAAAGTAACTTGGCAGGAAGAGAAAGGCTGAGACTCTCAATAGACTCTTCTCGGGCCTAGTAGAGGCTGAAGAACTCTTCAAGATCTTAGGCAACAGCGAACAGAAGAGTTTGAACCAGCACACTTGTCTATACGACAAACAAGCTGCCGACAGACCCAGAGAGAGGTCAGTTTTGACATGCACATTTTTTCCAGGCCAAATGCAGGCAAATTCAAATAAAATAGACACAGTCTTGAATGGGAAGTTGGAACAAAAAGTCAGGGAATAGGAAGCGGAGTCCTTACCTAATACAACATCTCTCAAGCAGTGAACCCGGGGAGTGTTTCCATTCACGGAATCTATTTTTCATAGGTTTTTCAAATGGACATTTTTTCAAAGAACAACTTACAGTTTGATTGATTGATGTGCTAGAAGGACTAAAATTTTAAAAAGCTATGCATTTCTGAAGCATTTCTTAAAACATGAAGCCGTGCTCAAATATATTGAAATGCCGAGGCTGTTAATTCATACCTAGATCTTAATTTCCTGTTTGTTTTTTTTTTTCTTCAAATCAGACTCAGCCTTCCTTAGCACTAAGGCAGACTATACGTATGTGACGTGTACATAAGTGCACGTGATCATGGCATTTGGTTGTGACAAACTTGTTTCCCTAAAACGGAAGATTTAATAGATGAGATGAGGAAATATGTCAATGTAATAGCATATTAGATTTTGCAAATGAGCTATTCTGAAGGCAACATGAGTTGCTTTGCTTTTATATTTTCACAATCGTTTGTTCATTTGACAACTAACATTCGGAATCCATCTTTGATCTTGGAGGACTCGTACAAATCAAAGTATAATAAATCCTTACACTTGGGGACTCAAAGTGACACTCAGACGAAAGGTGTCTTTCTGACAGAGTCCTTGGCTCATTGGATACTCAGACTTTCTGCAAGACCCGGTGTCAGCGCTGGCCTTGAGCAGGTTTGAGAAGAGGGAAAATTTGTCTTCAGAAATTTCAACATTCCTCCATGTCGACCTCCCACCAAGCATCATGGACCCTGAAATTCTGATTTCCCTTTGTTGAGGACTTACTATGTGCCACACATTTACATTATTATTCCTGCCCCTTGCATTAACTCCATTGCATAGAAAATGAGCCTTCATGAGTTCAAGCACATCTAAGAAGCAGCTCTGGGTTTCAACCTCTGGTCTGACTTCAAAGCCCCTCAAGCCAGTGACATCACCATGTCTGGCAGGAGGCCTGAGGCTTCCCTGTGGAGTTCACACCCAGTCTTGTTCTTCCTGTTTTGACTCTGCAGATTCTTCCTGGAGCTTCGGCTTGGAACACTCATCATCTGAATAGAGGCAGTAATACGCCCCCCTCCCCCCATGAGGGGCGTAGTACAGAGAACATATGTGGTCCCACCTCTTCTATTCACTTTTAATACTAGAATGGTATTTACTTTCTGACAGGGACATTTTGGAAATGATACCTTTACCCGGAGGAGTTGTAACAGGATAAATCTTGAGCAGTGTGGCATATTGTTGATCAGGCAGACTACATGACTGCCAACTTGGCGTGCTGCTAAGATTAGCCATTTGTGTTGTAAAAACTCCTGTTAGCTTCTTAGAGCTACAGAGCGTGTGATGAGAAATTGTCTTTATTCTGCTTTGTGAATATCTGCCATTTGATTTCACTTCCCAACATAAACTGACATCTCTCGGGCTCGTAACAGAGTTTTTCCATTGTGATTAAGTCCCCAATGCACACTTGGTTGGTGGAGCAGTCCAATGCTCTGTTAAAAAAAAAAATTACCAGAAATCAATTCCTGTTGAGGACCTGGTGTTGAACTTCACTGTGTGACTTTGGGTAAGCTACTTCACCTGTCTACACCTTCAAACGTAAAATGGCCATCATGGGGATCAAATGAGATGCTATCCTGACAAAAGAGCTTTACAAATTGTTAAGAATTATACAAGCAAGGGCATTTCTGGCACCGTTTTTAGTCCTATCTGAGAAGCAACCCTGCAATAAAAGGCACTGACTTGCATCTTCCATGTGTGAAATCCTTTGACCTTACCCTATGATACGCCTTAGATTTTCCCTGCAATTTACCTCCATTCTGCCAATAATCAATATGCCATGAACCTCAAGCATCTTTCTTGGGTTTTCTCATCCTGACCAAATGGCAAATCCTGAAGTTCTTTGGTAGCAAGGGCCCATTTATCAAATCCTTACAAAGAGTTTCTAGCTGGAATTTTTTTCTCTCCTACTGGTTCGTAGCTTATCTTTCATAATAACTAATTACTGTGATGACTGTTTACTTGAGATAGGAGGCAACGGGTAACAGAACCATTCTCGTCTGTCTTGGGGTAACAGGTGCCACTCATACCCATTAATCTGATTCTTTCTCTAAAAAGTACCTTAGTGCCCCCTGCAGGTTATGGGAATTTCTCATCCCACGATCTTGTTTACACATTTTTCCCTCCCTCCCTTAACCCTCTCCTGAAACCCGGTGGCTAGATTCTTCTCAATGGAGCTGGATTCCAGAAGGATGGCTTGTGGATAGCGTTCTCTGATGTGTACTTATCTAATGAGAATGGTGAGGAAAATGGCTCCATAATGGTGATTTTGATCTCAAGAGCAGTTTGAGAAAAAGAATCAATCCCAAATATTTGGCATGGCATGAGTTGCTATGAGACCATTTGCAGGTAATATGCTACAGAAGATGGTTACAGGTGAGAAATCTGAAGTTTAAAAAAGTCAAGTAAATACGTAAAACTTATGAAACAATTTTGTGGTGGTCGCAGGACCAGAATTTATGTTCCCAGCATCTGTTCAATCATTTAAAAAAAAAATTTTGCTTTGGATAGTTTTCTTCTCCATATTTTCAAAAGCTTTTGTTTTGTTCTCCAATTGTGTATCTCAAAAATTTCCCCCACTAGCAACTGATGTCATCTATTTGGCTTCAGTAGGTAACTGATGGATTAGGTCTTCCAGCATGTCAAAAGGATCTGCTTGGTAATACTAATCCAATTTGTAACCACATCCCAGTGCCCTTGCAAACATCTCAGAGGTCAAAGGTATAATTTAGTGAGATCTAGAAAGTGCAATAAACATGGAAGAGGGCTCATTTCTTGATTTACTTGAAAGTTGCCTAAAGCAAAGCTCTCCAATACACAACCTGGTAATGAGCCTTGGACTGCAAAGGCAGAAATCTGTCGGCTTTTTCTAGGCTTTATGATCTGGAAATTCTTGAACACTTTCTGAACCTTTTGTTTCTTGAAATGCCATCCATTCATCCCCAAATTATTAGTTAACATGGTCAACCCTGAGTTTATCTTCCTCCAAGTGCAGAATGTCCACTCACTCACATCTTTTATCGTCCCAGAATTTGGAGCTCATGAAAGGTTTTCTCTTTTCAAACTATTTAGAGAGTTGGAGGACATTTTCCAAGGAAACAATGCCACATTTTAATCTAAATCCTTTGGGGGGGGGGAATAAAAACCCAGAGATACAATTAAGTCCTGCAGATCAATATTAAGGAAAAAAATATCTAGATGTAAGTTCTGCGAGGATAGATTTTTAAAAAAGATTTTGTGAAAATATGTAAAAACGGCAAGTCAACCACAATCCTATATTCAGTCTCTGGATTTTTCTCTTGCGAAGTCATTTCAAAGCTACTTAACAGTATTTAATTGACATTTTACTCACTATTTTACTTGCTTCAAGTCTCTCATACTCAAGCTCTCCCAAATACAACTTGTACATGAAAAATTACCTTGGTCTGATTTCCAAATGGCTAAATAGTTTGCGGTAATTTCTATTGGAACTTTGTGGTTTTGATGCAGTGGGTGCGGGGGCAGCATTTTTCAATTGTCAATTATGACCCTTTAGTAGGTCATGAAATCAATTTAGTTGATTGTGATTAGTGTTAAAAAAAAAGAAAGGAAGGGAATTGCGTAGAATAGAAGAAATTGAGAAGAAATTGAGATAAATATAAAAAATAATGTGGGTCACGGTATAGTAAGAATCTACTCTTGTTATTTTGGTGGGAGTTATCATGAGAATTATTTGAAATCGTTTGAAATAATAAATCAAAGCACTGACACTTATCCCTTAAATCAAGTTCCCTCCTTGCAAACCTCTACCTCCCAAGCATACAACCCCTGGGAAGGAGAAGCTGGGCATTCCCAAGACCAGAACAAAGAAACCATTGATCAGTGTAGAATCTCGAAAGCTGGCTCTCTTGACTTTTTTGCGAAGACAATAGTCTTGAAACTTGGATTGTAAGAAAGAAAAGAATTTTCTAAATTCCTTTATTTTTCTTTAACCATTGAGAAGCTGGCGGGACAAACAATACTAGAGCCTTAAAGGAGAGTGGGTGCAGGGTAGGTTGGGAAGAAGGCAGGAAATGCCTGGCTTCTCAGTTGCCATGGAATTCTGGGTAGAAGACAGGCAGGTGAAAATCACTCCAGTTTCTCTCTTCGGGTTGAGTGAGAGAGCAGTATAGAGCCGGTCTAGAGACCTTGAAGGGAAGGTTAAGGGCAAAGGACCTTCTGCTCCTCCCTCCAAGAGGACTTTGGAAGCCATCGCCTTACAAGCTTCTTCTGCCGTGGGGGCTGTTACATCAAATTAAATTCAGTGACTTAATGTGGCTTTGTAGAGAAAGGTCTGCGTTGAAGCCCCTCAGAGTCCCCCTCAGCTCTAGTATGGTATGGTAGCTATCCAGAAGTTCCGAGTGTCCTGTGGAATGAACCAGGGGAATCTGGCTGGAATGTAGGTGAAGGACTTGCCTGGCAACTTTCTCAAAAGAGGTTACCTAAAGGCAAAGACTCCATCTGCAGTAGAGGAGGATCCCATTGGAAGTCCTAACAGTCAGCAAAAGTGGAGATGGGGGTTCAGTCAACAAGGGGATATGGCTATCGGGGCTCTGGAGCACTGTGAGAATTGAGTGAACAAAACATCTGTAAATGTTTTGTTTTATTTATTTATTTTTAATTTATTATTATTTTTTTGAGTTGGAGTCTCACTCTGTCACCCAGACTGGAGTGCAGTGGCCAGGAGTGGCCTCAGCCTCAACCTGCTGGGCTCCGGCAATCCTTCCGCCTCAGCCTTCCAAGGAGCTGGAACTACAGGCATGCGCCACCACGCCTGGCTAATTTTTTGATTTATTGTAGAGATGAGGTCTCGCTAAGTTGCCCAGGTGGGTCTCGAACCCACGGGCTCAGGCAATCCACTTACCTCAGCCTCCCAAAGTGTGAGATTACAGGCTGAGCCACCGAGCCCGGCTTAATTTTTTTTAATTATAAAGATGTGGGGTACAATTCAGGATTAGGTATACAAATGTTGATTATGCAGGGACCCTTGTTGATGAGGTATGCCCCTCGCTCCCCTAGCAGTTTCCCTCAACTGCCAGTCCCACCCCCTCTCCCCTGACAGTTTTCCACTACTGCCAATCCCGTTCTTATAGTATTACAATAATTGTTCAAGGTCCGCTTATGAGTGAGGACATATGGTACTCTGTTCTTTGTTTCTGTGATAGATCACTGAGTATGATCGACTCCAAATCCATCCAGGTTGCTGCACAGTCCATATGTTTTCCTTCTTTATGGCTGCATAATATTCCATTGTGTATATGTACCACATTTTTTTTTAATCCAGTAGAGCTTCGATGGGCAACATGGTTGGTTCCATGTTTTTGCTATTGTGAATAGAGCTGCAACAAACATATGTGTGCAGGTATCTTTTGTGTAGAATGATTTGAGTTCCTCTGGGTATATTCCCAGTAGGAGGATTGCCAGGTCACATGGAAGGTCAATTTCTATTTATTTCAGAAATCTCCACACTGTCTTCCAAAGAGGTGTCACTAGTTTGCATTCCCACCAGCAGTGTAGAAGCGATCCTTTTACTCCACATCCTCGCCAGCATCTGTTGAAATGTTTTGTTTTAAACACCTGCCTGTCTGTCTTCTACCCAGAATTCAATGGGAAATAAGAAGTCAGGCATTTCCAGCCGTCTTCCTGTCCTTCCTGCACCCACTCTCCTTTAAGGCTCTAGTCCTGTTTGTCCAGTCAGCTTCTCAATGTTAAAGAAGAAATAAAGGAATTTAGAAAATATTTTTCTTTCCTCTAATCCAAACGAACTAAAACGTAGAACATAACATTTAAAAAATCAACTCCAGAGTCACAGCTAGCCTTTTTGGAATTTTTATGTGAATATTTAACAAGACGCTCTCTAAAAAAAATAAAAGTGGAAGTAAAAATAAAATAAAAAATACATTAAAGGCAGTTTCTAGCAGTGGAGACTTCAGAATGCCCAGGGGATGGACAAGTCCCTTCTGAGATCGCCAGATCTGGGAGGAGGCCAGACTGGGAGAGCTTGGAGGACACCTCACGGACTCCAGGACTCCACCTCCCGGAAGATTACATGCACCTCCACATAAATCCAGGTGGCGAGGACAGGCAGACTTCTGACAAGCATGTCTCTGACTCATGGAAGCAGAAACTGAGTTACAGAAGGAGATGTGTTGTATTACCTAATAAGACAGATCAACCATTTAACCGAAATAACACTTCGCTACCTGGTGGCTGTGGGATTGGGAAGAAGGCCCAGTCAGTTAGTAAGAAATCAACTCTATCTCTTTGCCCATCTGAGGGTGGTGTGAGTACACTTGTGATCCTTCTAATTTATCATTATTCTCATGCCATGTCTTTGCAGATTCCATTTTTCCAAGTCTCTATTTGCTCCAGTCTCCTTATCGTGGAGTATTCTGAGTCATAACTCCTTAGATACAAATGAGCAACTCTCTAATTTAGAAACCTCTACCCAGGAATCTCAAGTATGGAGCCAACCCTAAATAAGTATCAGAAAAGAACAAAAGGGGTAAGGCACCTTCTAGGTTTTCAAATAAAAGGCCACCAAGTCTATGTGTAATCCGCAATGCTAAGCAGGCAAATAATAGTAACTTTTAAAGTTTACAGAGCACTTTTCTGCTTTGATAGTCCCAGCTGAAAGTGATCTACAGTAAATCTCCTCTATACGAACCTTCAAGTTGCAAACTTTCAAAGATGTGAACGTGCGTTCCCATGTGCAATCACATAAGTTCAGGTGTCTGGCGTACATTGTCACATGTGTGCATCATCTACAAGTGGTTGTGCTTTTGAGTACTTTACTGTACAGTACTGTATAGAGTACAGTAGTAAAGTTTCTTTATTTCAAGCCCAGAATACTTGGAAGCAAGCATAAAAGCAGTGGTGACGTAGCTAGAACCGTATAGACGATTGTGTTAGTTGGGTACATAGGCTAACTTTGTTGGACTTATGAACAAATTAGACTTACGAACATGCTCTCAAAACAGAACTCATTCACAAATTGGGGACTTACTGTTGGATTCTTATATCTTAAGCTTTAGAACGTTGTTCCCCACAATTAACGGAGTAAGTGTGGGGATGGTGCTGTTGGTGGTGGTCGTGGTCGTGGTAGACGGGATAAAAAAGGTTAAAATGAATCAGGAAGCGGTACAGAAAAAGGGTCTCACTAGGTTACCCAGGCTGGTCTTGAACTCTTAGCTCGAACGATTCTCTTGCCTCAGCCTCCCAAAGTGCTGGGATTATGGGCAAGAGTCACCACACCCAGGCAGAAGAAGGGATCTTTCCTTTTTAGGGGCACTGATCTGTCCAGAATTATTCCTTCTCTCCCTCCTTTCTGGCCGGGCACACCGTGACAGGAGGAATGGCTGGTGCAGGCATGACGACAGCAAGGAGAAAAGAGGCCTCACTGATGCCCATGGCTGTCAGACCACGCAGTGATGGTCAGAGCCAGGCCAGTGTGTGTCCTTGTGGCTCTGGCTTTCCAAATCACAGGAGGAAAGATGCCATAGTGGGAAGTGCTGGGGATTATGGATAGTTGGGGGGTCTGAACCTCTCACCTCGGTTCGACAACACTGGGCTCTAGGCCCAGGAGAGTCATTCACTAGCTATGTGAACTTGGGAAAATTACCTCATCCTCCTAACCTTAGTCTCCTGTTCTATAAAATGGGTGCAATAACTGCAATTCCTTATAAGACGACTGGAATTTAAGAACTCAAGTAAAGGATACATTTCGGTATCTAGAACTTAGCACCTCATCAGAAGCCAGCCCGTTTTATTCTTTTACCCTCTGGGCAACTTTAGGCCTGGATCCCACTACACAGAAGATGCTGGGTACAATGTTTTAGTTTTTGAACCTCAGTTCTCTCATTTGTGTAGCGGACTGACTCCCATGACATGAGATTATTTCGAGACGATGAGAAACGAAAGTCAAGCTCTTCTCTTTCTCCCTTCCTCCCTTTGATCTGTTCCTCTGGTCAGTGTGTGTAAGATCAGAAAAATGTCAGAGGAGATGGAGCCCAGGATGTCTCCCGGCCTGTGTCTTTGTGGCGTGCCCAGACTCATGGAGAATGAGCAGGTCTGCGACGTGAGTAGGTGGCCAAGGAGAAAGCAGGTGAGAAACTGATGGAAAAAGCATCACGTGACAGGAAATCAAGAGTGAGTGCAGGATTAGAAATAAGAGTGCTGCTGACCTCCGGGCCATTTGATATATCACTGTCAGAGTTACCTTTCCAAACTTCTTATTTTGCTTAAAGAAAGGTGGTGGCCCACGATGGCTTCCCACACAAAGTCTAATTGCATCGAAGGCCACCTGTGACGGGGTTTCGGCCTCCCCTCCAGGTTGTCAGCAGTGACCTCTCGTCGTGTGCCCTTCTCCCTGGGGAAGCAGGGAAGGAAATTAATGAAGATGGTATTGCTGAAATAGAGTTGGCAGGGCCTGGTAACTTGGCAAAAAATTAATTCCAGGTAGAGAGAGGGAAGTGATAAAATTAGAAAAAGAGAATTCACAGATGACACGAACCTCTTTCTTTTTCCCAGATGTTAAATTAACCCTGGCAGTCCCAGTGAGCTTGGAAAAATGCAAGTGGCCCTTGATTTATAGATCCTAGGTCCTAAGACATAAGTAAACATAACAAACATCATCAGTTTTATAACAGGGAAAAAGGAATATACAGTTATAGGTTACATTTTGATTTTAAAAATATATACGATGACTGGGTGCGGTGGCTCATGCCTGTAATGCTTTGGGAGGCCAAGGTGGGAGGGTTGCTGGAACCCAAGTGTTTGAGAACAGGTTGGGCAACATAGTAGGACCTCGTCTCTACCAAAAAAAAAAAAAGAAAAAAAAACAATTAGCCAGGCACGATGGCATGTGCCTGTAGTCCCAGCTACTTGGGAGGCGGAGGCAGAAGGATCGCTTGGGCCCAAGAGGTCGAGGCTGCCGTGAGCTGTGATTGTGCCACTGCACTCCAGCCTGAGCAACAGAGTGAGACCCCAACCCAAACATATGTGTGTGTGTGTGTGTGTGTGTGCATACACAGAGAGAGAGAGAGAGAGGAGAGAGAGTATATATATGAGAACATTCTCTTTTTTTCTTTATTCAATATATATTATTGAGAACCTATTTTATACTAGACACTGTTCTAAAAACTGGAGATGCCTCAGAGTAAAACAAAATCCTTGCCTTCTGCACTTTACTTTCTAGTTGAAGGAGTCAGAGAATAAACATAATAAATTACTTAATTATGTAGTACAAGAGTGGACCTCCCAAAAACTGGAATGTATTTATAAAAAAATCATCTATTTGTTCATTATTTTTAAGAAGTTTAAAATAAGAAGTTCAGTCACCTTCAAAATATTCTCTGTTTGATGCAAGACACCTATCAAGATATAATGCATCTATTGAGATGCTTTTTCCACTGCTCAGAAAGAGTGTTTGAACTTGTCAATTTAGATGCCTTTTAGTGCTTCTGCTGTTTTTTTGCTTTTTTCCCCTCTCTTACACATCAGCAAAATCCTTTGAAGAATTTTTTCATCCTGGGAAGAAAAAAAAAAGTCGCTTGGGACGAGTTAGGGTGAATAGGGAGGGTGGGGCATGGACGTCACGCCGTTTTTTTGTCAAAAACTGCTGAACACTCAGTTCAGTGTGGGCAGGTGCACTGGTAAATCACCCATCATGAATGAAATGGTAAAACACGTTGAAAGAATCTCCAAAAAAAATAAAAATACATCGAAGCTGATCTCAGCTTCTCACAACAACGCTGGCGGGTACACTGATGCCAATAGATTCCTAGGACACTAATTTAGCAGGGGAAGTCTGTACCACAGTGGTCCTACCCTCCAAAAAATAATTCCACTTTTTGGGGGGGGTCCCCTGGTGTGCTTGGATGTGATAAATGCAATGGATCCAGGGTAAAGTAGGATGAAGGGAAACAGGGTTGACAGATGGTCAAGGAAGACGCTGGCATTTGAAACAGGTTGGTTGGTGAGAGGAGGTCCCACTGAGAAGAGGCCATTTGAGCAAAGGACTTGAAGGAAGCGAGGGAATGAGCCCCGTGGCTCTCTAGGGGAGACCCTTCTACGCAGAGAGAATAGCCATCGTACATATGCTTTGAAGGTGACATTCCTGATGTGTAGAGAAACTTCCAGGGAACCCGTGAGGTTGAAGCCGAGCAGACAAAAGGAGAGATGAGTTGAGAAAGGCTAGAGGACAGGGAGAGCTGAGATCACCCAGGGCTTCGCAGGACACGGTGAGGACTTTGGCTTTTCTTCTGAGGGTGATGGGAAGCCACCAGATGGTTCCTTGCTGCCTTTTTTTTTTGAGTTGGAGTCTCACTCCGTCACCCAGACTGGAGTGCAGTGGCTGCTCCCAGCTTCGACCTGCTGGCCTCCGGCGATCCTTCCGCCTCAGCCTTCCAAGTAGCTGGAACTACGGGTGCGCGCTACCACGCCCGGATAATTTTTGACTTATTGTAGAGATGAGGTCTCGCCAAGTTGCCCAGGCGGGTCTCGAACCTGCAGGCTCAGGCGATCCACTCACCTCGGCCTCCCAAAGCGCGAGATTACAGGCTGAGCCACCGAGCCCGGCCTTCTTGCTGCCTTTTAAAGGATATTGTTGGTTGCGGCCATTGCCTTGCTTAGCTTTGGTGTGGCCATGTGCTCTTTGAGTTATGGCCAGGCCATGTTTCCTGGCTTTGGCCCTCTCCCCTACCTTGGGGAGGTGAATCTCCTTTTTCTCTGTCTCTCTAATTTACTTTCTAAATAAACTGTTTTCTAATCTAAAATAAATAAATAAGTAAATAAATGATATCGTGGACTGCATGTTTAAAAGAGACTGCAAGGGGTCAGGGTCAGGAACAGGGAGGGAAGCTATTGCAATAACCCAGTGAAACACGATGCTGAGTCTGGTTGGGACTGTAGCCGTGGACGGGGTGAGGAGTGATCAGGAATAAGCACACGTGTTCAATAGCACAAGAAATAGGGTAATGGCCGGGCTCGGTGGCTCAGCCTGTCATCCCGCGCCTTGGGAGGCTGAGATGAGGGGATTGCCTGAGCCCGTGGGTTCGAGACCTGCCCGGGCAACTTGGCGAGACCTCATCTCTACAATAAATCAAAAAATTAGCCGGGCGTGGTAGCGCGCGCCTGTAGTTCTAGCTCCTTAGGAGGCTGGGGTGGAAGGATTGCCAGAGCCCAGCAGGTCGAGGCTGTGGTGGCCAGGAGCGTGCCACTGCACTCCAGTCTGGGCGACAGAGTGAGACTCCGACTCAAAAAAAAAAAAATAGAGAAATGAATTGTTTTAGTCCAGTCAGGCTGCTTTAACAAAAGACTGTGAGTAGGTGCTTATAAACAACAGAAATTTATTTCTTGCACTTCTGGAGGCTGGGAAGTCCAAGATCAAGGCGCCAGCAAATTTGGCGCTTAGGGAAGGCCCGATTCCTCATACTGGTGCTTTCTCACTGGGTCCTCACAAAAGGGCAAAACAAAACAAACAAACAAACAAACAAAAAACTTCAGAAACTCTTTCACAAGGGCACAAATCCCATTCACCCAGGGTCTGCTTTTATGACCTAATCTCCTAACAAAGATCCCACCTCCTAGCATTATCATCTTAGGGTTTAGGATTTCTTTCTTTTTCTTTTTTTTTGAGTTGGAATCTCACTTCATTGGCCAGGCTGGAGTGCAGTGGCACACTCACGGCCGGCTGCCGCAGTTTCCACCTGCTAGACTCAGACGATCCTTCCTCCTCAGCCTTCTAAGTAGCTGGAACTACAGGCGCGTGCTACCATGTGCTAATTTTTTTTGATTTATTGTAGAGATAAGGTCTCACTAAGTTGCCCAGGCTGGTCTCAAACCCCTGAGCTCAGGCAACTCTCTCCTCGGCCTCCCAAAATAATGGAATTACAAGCTTGAGCCACCATGCCTGGCTGGGGGTTAGGATTTCAACATACGAATTCTGGGGGGATACAAACATTCAGACCATAACACACATATTTCAGGGTTTCATAGTCACATGAACTGGGGAAATACAGTCTTACATACTATATCTGCTTTCTAACATCAAATGAAGATCAAAATGAACATTCACATATTATGGAGGCTTTGTGAAAACAACCAAACCAAAAACAAAATCAAAAGGTTTTAACTTTTATCAACCCAGCAGATTCCAAACTTGCTAGGTAACGTGGACTGTGGCTGGCAGACATCTGTTACACTTTCCAAGGACACCAGTTTTTCATAGAGCAGTGGAAAAAATGTCAAGAAAGGGAAATATAATTTTTATAAAGCAGCATTATTTGCTGAAAAATAACTATTGTAAAATCAGAATAATCCATTGCTGAATTATAAATATTCTTTATGTTTCTATTGAACTTTGGAGTATTCTTATGTGGTTATTAACTAGGCATTCAGTAGCATTAATGCCATGATTCTGTTTATTGAATTGATAATCAAAATAATAGGCTACTGTATTCTTGGATTTTATGCCTCTTCCCATAGTGGAAATGTTATACAAGTGTTATTGACCTTACTATTCTGAAAATGTCTTGCAAATTAGGAGCTAAATGCTTTAAATTATATCCTTACCCTTGCACGCGTTTGAAAAGTTGGTTCTCGATGAGAACACCCTTTTATTCACTGCTAAAGCAATGCGTGTCGGCTGTAACATGCCTCGCCTAACAGCAAAAGAAGGTTGAGAAGCATGCCCAGTTAATTGAAACGGCAGGGGGCATTTAAGTAGGCAAAGTGTTATTACGCAGTTTAAAATGTGTCCAGGATATCGGAATTACCATTCCCCGCTCCTACAAAGGGCGCTCTGGGAATGGTAATGGCCACATGGGTGGGGCCTCTGGTATAACCTTACTTTCCTCATTCCAGTTGCTCTTGACGCTCACGGGGCTGTGCACATCACCATCCACAAGAACTGGGGTTCCTGTTATGAATGTGAAAGTCTGGCAGCTTCCAAACCTGTGGTTTGGGGTCAGAACCCTAGGCCATGAGCATGAAGTTATCAAGACGTTCTCCAGTGCCAATCATTTATTAACATTAATCTCAAAGTTGTTTTTTTTTAAAAGACAAAGACTCACTCTGTCGCCCAGGTTGGAGTGCAGTGGCACGATCACAGCTTATTGCAACCTGGAACTCCTGAGCTTAAGCAATTTTCCCACCTTACTTCTCCAGTAGCTAGAACTACAGGTGCATGCCACAACGTCCGGTTAATTTTGTTTTGTTTTGTTTTTTTTTTTTTGGAGTTGGCCTCTCACTCTGTTGTCTAGGCTGGAGTACAGTGGCACGATCACATCTCATCGCAGCCTTGAACTCCTGAGCTCTCAGACAATCCTCCTGCCTTAGTCTTCCGAGAAACTGGGACTATGGGTGCATACCACCATGCCCGGTTAATTTTTTTATTTTTGTAAAGACAAGGTCTTGCTACGTGGCCCAGGCTGGTCTTGAACTCCTGAGCTCAAGTGATCCTCCCGCTTCTGCCTCTCAAAGTGTTGGGATTACAGACATGAGCTACTGTGCCCCGCCAATTTTTTTTTTAACACATGGGGGTCTCCCTGTGTTGCCTAGGCTGGTCTTGAACTCCTCGAGTTATTCTACCGCCTTGCCTCCCAAAGTGCTGGGGTTACAGGCGTGAACTACTGTACCCAGCCTGAAAGTGCAATTTAAGAAACAAAAGTATACACCCTTTCATCTAGGGCCTTTAAATCTGAAGCAAATTATTCTTAGTTTATGCCAAGATATTGTTTGAAAAAGATATTCCTAATACAGTGCATTGGTTATTTCAAATGAAACCATTTGCTACATTTCATCTTCTTTTCTTATTTGAAATTAAATCAGTTTCTTATAATTTCTAGGAAGCAAACAGCCTATGTTTGCCATCTGTGAGTTTGTCTCTTACTTAGGCTGAAGTTTTTGCCAAAGTGGGTGTGTGAAGAGACCAGAGTTCAGGATCTCTGTAGGCAGGTGTGAGTGAGATTGTGGAATATACCGGAAAAATCTAAACTGAGTGTTCTTTTCATCTTCCCACCACCAGCTGCAGTCTGGTACCTACTCCACATCTAAGACCTGGCCTAAGTAAGAAAAAAGTATGTGAAAAAGAAGGAAATATTTATTTGGACATTGCTCACATTCTGGTTATTGGCATATGAAAATCAGGCTATAAATATGACAGACAATAGCAATGACCTAACCCCAAAATACTATCTTCAGATTTCTACATATTCCCTTCCCTGTTAACTCAAAGAAATAAATGCCCCCCCCCCACATTTTTTTTGAGTTGGTGTCTCACTATGTCATCAAGACTGGAGTGCAGTGGCTGGCTCATGGCCACCACAACCTCTACCTGCTGTGCTCAGGTGATCCTTCCGCCTCAGCCTTCTAGCAGCAGGAACTACAGGCGCGAGCCACTGTGCCCGGCTATTTTTTTGATTTATTGTAGAGACTAAGTCTCACCAAGTTGCCCAGGCTGGTCTCGAACCCCTGGGCTCAGGCAATCCTCTCGTCTCTGCCTCCCAAAGTGCTGGCATTGCAGGCATGAGCCGCCGCACCTGGCTATAAACGCCTTTTTTTAAGGCATCAGAGGAGGACCTATGAGTTGACTGATATGGTTTCCCATGTGTTAGTTTTTCCTCCAAATAAATTGTAAGTTCTCAGAGGTCAGGGACAGTATATACCTATACTCTCTCACCTGGACATCTGGTGGGAATTCAAAGACCGTTCATTGATTGATTGTATATAATAATTACATTTTAAAAGTAGCACTTTATACACGTATTGCTTTCTCTCTTATTGTCTCAACTGCCACCATTTCTCCCTGGATTACGGGTCTCTCTGCTTTCTCTTTTGTTTCCTTCCAACAAAAGCAAAAGTTATTTTAGATTGAAAATGGATTCGCGTAATTATCCTGTTTGAAACCTTCAATGTCTTCTCCCTTTCCTGATTATAAATCTGAAGACATCCAAATGTCTTGCCAGGGCCTATCAGCATCTGTATCGTCTGGTGCCTGCTTATTTTTCCAGGTTCTTTGTGGGTTCTCTGTGCCCTCTCCTGGAATGCTATCTTTCCTCATGACTCGCACAACCAGCTCACTCTCTTGGAGAGGTCTCCTTTGGGCCTCTTGAGCCTCACCCTATCTAAAACTGGTCATCTCCATCAATCTTGTTTGGACATTTATACATTTCTCTCACGCACTTGCAATAAGTTGCCATTATTTTCTCTCTATTTGTCTTTATCCTCCACAAGGGGAGAGATGGTGCCAGTTTCACTCTACATGGTATCTCCAGCGTCTAATTCAGGAACTGGCATGTGCTAAGTGCTTGATACACATTTGTTTAAAGGCATTATGACAAAGAACTAAAGTAAAAAAAAATAATAATAATTGAATTCCATGTTCCTAACTTACTTTGTAAAATTGGAATGATTTCTTAAGACAAAAACCAATCACTGGCAATGAACAGACTGGCCAATTTTTAGGAAAAAAAAAAAAAAGGTCTTAAGATTCAGTCTAGTCATAAGATGTCCTGGGTATTATAACAGCCTCTGGAATTGAGAAATTTGAAATAACCTCCTCAACGCCCTTTTTCTCATTTTAGTGATGGAGAAACAATCATGGACATTAAATGACCTGCCTGGGATCTCAAAGCTAGTTAGCAGAACGGCTAGAATTAGAATTTCTAGTTTGGGGTTGATTTCACTTTGCCACCTGTTTGTTAAAACAATATCTGTTAGATGCTTTGAGTCACCAGCAATCTGTAGTTTTAGAATCTCAAAAATAAAAACACTAAGTTGTAGAGTACATTTGTCTGTACAGTTTTTGGGGTTTGCCTTTAAGGGGAAGGACCATGCCTTTTTTTTTTTTTAATCTCTCCCTTTCCATTGTTGGGACATAGATGTGATGGCTAGGGCTCGCGCAGTCATGTTGGATCCATGAAATGGAAGCCATATATGTTGGGAATGGCAGAGCAAAAAGAGAGAAGAGGTCAGGGTCTCCCCATCGTCAGTCTGTCTCTCAGTCCTGAAATGCCGAGGAGAACTTCTACATGAGAAGGAAATAGATGGCTGTCCAGTTTTGGGTTCTTTTTTGATAGCAGCCTTGACTCATAACAAGTATATGATTTGGTACCTAGAAGTGGAATGCTGTCCTAGAAAAGTCTAGATTGTTCAGCATCAGGTAATGAGTGACAGTGATGTAGATATTAATGGCTGGAAATCTGAGACCTTTGTGAGGTCAGTGTAAAATATTGGGTACTATTGTCATCTGTGATATCTTGGAGGTTAGACCAGGTGCCAACCTGTCTTGTAGCTCTAGACCTTTCAGTATGAGATTTACAGTCTTGGGTGGGTGGGTGGCGGGAGGGCATTTTAGGAATTGGTGGAGCTCTTTTTGGTTGTCATGATAATTGAAGGAGAGAATTTAGTGGGTTGGACCAGAGATGGTAATTGTCCTGCAATGTGTAGGACACAGTCCCACACAACATAGAATTGATCTACATTCCTCATGGCTTTCAAGCACTCTGTTGGACATTTTTATATGTAAAAACCAGGATAATGTATCAAATATCCAAGCCTAATTCTGTTTCACATTCAACACAAAGATTTTATTTATTTATTTTTGCTTTAACACACTGATATTTCCCAAAAATGCAAAAATCATGTAAATTGAGGGAAGCTTTTATGTTGCCTTGCTTTATACTTTACTATGAGCTGTATAGCATTTCAGAAGCTCACCCACAGAAATGCAGCCTGTAATGAGTATTATGTATTACCAACATCACGTATTATTGACATAATACCCTGGTTGGAGGTTGCATTTGTGGCTATTGTATTCACAGACGTTCTGTGTATCCATGCAAGCATCTCACTTCTTATAGTGGTCTTCTAGTGTGATTATTCCTGAACACCTACCAGGAATCACTTCAGAAGTTAGATGTGTACATTTCAGATTATGTCTTCAAAAGAAAGAAGCATGCATTCCCCTACCTTCTTTTTTTTTTTTTCCTTTCCTCTGCTGGTTCAAGGCAGCCATGATGGCTGGAGATGGAGCAGCCTTGTTGGATCAGGGCATGGAAACCACAGATGAAGGTGGCATAGCCATCTCACAGAGGTGATACACCAATGAACCTGCCTATCCAAACTGTTACATGAGAGGAAATAAACTTGGATCTTGTTCGAGCCACTGTGTTTCAGAGTTTCTTTACTATAGCAACCTAACTAGATTCCTATCAAATATGGATGGAAGAGCAAACTATAAAGAAAATCTAGTATAAACTCCAGAATTTCTTGTAAAATATCCAAGCCTAAGAACATTTTCAATGACAAATTTTAAAAAAGCATTGTTATAAAATCAACCATTTGAGAAGGACATTTAATTAATTTATTTTTCTATATTCCCTATATACAAAAAGACAGAACCAACATACAAACTTTGAGAATAGGAAAAAAAGCAGCATTTTTTTTTTGTAAGGATAAAGTACTTTGAATTAGAAATAGTGATACTGCAAGTTCTAATTCATAATTTTTAAAGACACAGACGTATGTGTTTCTGGAATTGCATGCTTTTTTCCTACTGATACACATATGTAAATATATACATTCTTGCTAACTTTTCAAATGTACACAGTGGATATATTCCATAAATTTAAAAACAGTAATTTGAAAATAGAATAAAAACAGGTCAAGAGATTTGAAATGTTTTATGTGTTTAACAAGTATTTCTCAAAAATAAAGGAACTTGATGTATTTAAAGCTCACAGTGATCTTTTTTTTTTTTTGTACCCTTACTTCGTATGGAATTGCCTATTGGGAAGCTTATATTTTCACACAATGACAGTTACATGATTATGTAGTGATTTAAAGACCAAACATACTCATACAGTGCCCAGCTCTGTGCCTTGTACACAATAAGCTCTCACTAAACGTTTGGTTACAAGAATGTCAAATAGGCCTGGCTGGGTGGCTCATGTCTGTAATCTCAACATGTTGGGAGGCTGAGGCAGGAGGGTCGCTTGGGCCCAGGAGTTCAAGACCAGCCAAAGCAATATAGTGAGACTTCATCTCTACAAATTTTTTTTTTAAAGTTTGTCAGGCATGATGGTGCATACCTGTAGTCCTAGTTACTTGGGAGGCTGAGGCAGGAGGATCCCTGAGCCTAGGAGTTTGAGGCTGCAGTGAACTGTGATCATGCCACTGCACTCCAGCCTGGGTGACAGAGTAAGACCCTGACTCAAAAAAAAAAAAAAAAAGAAAGAAAAAATTAAAAAGTCAAATGATTGATGATATTCCTGAAAGGTGCACACTGGTATTGGCTACTATTTTATCAATATATGGTGTTTATAGACCAGACCAATTAAAATATTTCAACAAAAAAACTCAAATAATTCTATCTATAAGTCTAAGAGTGTCTGTGAAAAGAAAAAGAAAGAAAGAAAGAACCACCAAAGGGAAACAAAAACAACAAAGAACCAAAAAACTCCTAGGATCATGGAAGTTAAGTGAGTTTCTAAGAGTCAGGAAAAATTCTGAAGATGAAGATGAGCATATAAGTTGTGGCTTCTGGGTCCCCATTTCAGTGCTTTGTTTTAGCTGACCACACACTTCCTGCCTCCTTAGAGAAAATCGATGCAAAATGAAATTATCTGTACTCATCTCTGGTAAATAAATAGGAGAGATCATTCTTGTTTCAAGGCATCAATGTGAAACAATTATTCACATGAAGAATTTGGCTTGCTTTTCTCAACAGCTCTTCAATGTTCAATTTTTCCAATTTCTTTTTTTGAAAAGTAAAATATTTTTCTTTTTTTTTTTCTTTTTTTTTTGAGTTGGAGTCTCACTGTCACCCAGACTGGAGTACAGTGGCTGCTCCCGGCCACCGCATCCTCGACCTGCTGGGCTCCGGCGATCCTTCGGCCTCAGTCTTCCAAGGAGCTGGGACTACAGGTGCGCGCAAACACACCTGGCTAATTTTTTGATTTATCGTAGAGATGAGGTCTCACCAAGTTGCCCAGGCGGGTCTCGAACCCGCGGGCTCAGGCAATCCACTCACCTTAACCTCCCAAGGTGCGGGATTACAGGCTGAGCCACCGAGCCCTGCTAGTAAAATATTTTTATAAAGTGAGCAAACATCAACTGCAGAGGACAAATACAAAATTTAAAAATTGCTTAGAGGAACTTTCACTCAAGTATATAGTTCACATATTACTCAGAGACAAGTGTTTGCATGTTTATTCAAACTTGTAATTTAAAAAGGAAGTAGAAAGTAATTAAAAACATGAGGAAGATGAACAGGAAAGACAGCAATTTTCAGGTGTGTGTCTAGATTCAGCAGCTCAGTGCAGTATCTTTACATTGCACATCTGAGATTCACATGCTCACAACCTGCACATATAGAATCTGTGTAAACGTGGTTTTATTTACAATGTTTGTATGTGCAGTTTAGAACATTTTACAAATTATGTCTGAAAGTACACTTAGAATGCTCAGCCTGACATCTTTAGATGTTTCGATGTTAGGCTTTTTCTGGGTGTTTTATATTTTGCGTCTCTAATTTGTATTTAGTTTTCAAACCTACTTTGCAGGGACCGTGTCTAATTCAGTGTTCTTTGCACCGTTGGGCATACTGCTTGTACTAAATAACTGTTTATCGTCATCGAGTGCCTTAAAGTAAACACAACACCATTTCATCTGCCAAAATCCTGCTATGCATTTATATGTTGCTTTTAAACACACATAACCCCAAGTAAATCGCTTAAACATGGTGTGCTGTACAATTGAGGTCTGCTGTCTGCCTCTTTTCCCTTATTATTTATTCTTCCAGGGTAACTTTGTTTCAATTTCCTCTCTTTCTTTACTCCAGATCAAACCACTTTTACTACAAATTCAGTTCTTTGAGAAGATAAGAAGTTTTCGGTTTCTGATAAACCTTTACCACACAGAGAAAAAAACCGAAAGAAAAGAATACACACACACACACACACACACACATACACACACGAGGTAAAGAAGGGTCACATCACCAAGCAACAATCCAGACAGCAGCATTTAACTATGCAATGGTTAATAACAGAACTTTAATTTGAAAAAGATTGGAAAACCAAAGAGACATTTAAAAAATTTTGAAAATCACTCTCACATCCTCTTTTGTTGCTTCTGCTCAGTTCTTTCAAAGAAACTTGACAGCTCTGGGAAAACAAAACCCTTCAACGTTCCGTTCCTTGCAGCCTCGAGTTTCAGTCCTAGAAAAGAAGTCTTTCTACGTCGCACACACTTAAAGCAGACTTAGACTAAAGTACTAAACAACAGCTCAGTAGCAGCTAGAATAAATCATATGCGATTCATCCGAAGATGCCAAAAAGCTTAGAACCAGCAAGCCCTGATTGTGGGTTAAAAAAAAAAAAAGTAAAAGGAAAAGAATTGGGATGAGAGAAGCTACTTAAATGGATGAGCTTGTCATCGAAATAAAAATCACAATATTCACCCAGTATTTGCATTAACAAAGAAATCTTTTAAAATAACTTGCATTTGATTCTGTCACTTTTGAAAAAAAAAAACTTTGAAGAACAGTGGCATTATTCTGTTCTTATCAGGCTCTGAATATTCTCAGGCATAAGCCAGGCAAAGTGTGTCTCAGATGAGACACGATTCTCAGAATCATAGCTTTATAGAAGTGGAAAGGTCAGCGGGTGGTAGCCAGATAACCAGTTCAAGAACCAGAAGTCCTTGCTAGGAATCTGTCTTAAATACTAACTCAATCTAACTTGGGCAAGCCATTTGATCTCTGAGACTCAATTCTCTTATCTGAAAAATGGGAACAGTACTATTTGGCTGGTCTTAACCCAAAGCAGTGTAGATCTAAGGAGATAATCTGTGCTTTGATGCTGGGGAAGCATGTTGCAGATAAAAGGTGTTATCTTCTCCTACAAATGAAATCTGCAGATATGGAAAGTGAAGTCCACCTAGGAGATGCCCACAGTTTAATTAGGATGTGGGTTTATGATAGTCTGTAAAAGGAGACTCTCCGCATATTTTCATGGTGAAGCTCTGGGGAACTCATGAACTAAATGCGGCCCATGTGCTTTTCTTATATTTATCCGTGTATGATTTTCTCTCAGGGGAGCAAAGACATTCCATTCACTGATTCTGAAGTGCCTGCAACAGTGATCTCCCAGCTAGCCTTCCTCGGTCTGTTAGTGTGAGCTTGGGGTGGAAGGAGCCAGTTGCATCCTGGAAGGATGAATACCAAAGTCTGTAATAGAATGAATTAGTGTTTACACACATCTGTGGGACTATGTTTCCAATGTATGTAGCTGCTGTTAAGATTGTTCGCATAAAATTAATCTAAATGCGTTATAGAATTCAGAGTAGCTTTTGGCATTTTATTTTTTGTAAAATGCAAGGTTACTTTAAGTACAACTACTAGATAAAGAAACACTTAGACTTTAAACGTTTGGGAAGTTTTGGCCTTATTTCTTTCTTCCTATGCCAGAATGGTATAGTGAGTAGGTAAATTCGAAGGTCAATTCAGGGGAACATATTTAAGAGCAAAAGCATGTGAGAGAATCCCTCCCCGGTAAAAAGTATGTGAGAGGCCTTAAAAAAAACGATGATTGTTTCTTTTGAGCTGAAGCTGCAAAGAAGAAAAAATTTTTAAAAGATGATTATGTAAATAATCGTTCTTTAGCTGGTGATTGTTACAATGCAAATTATGTTCATTTGGTTTTCATGGCTTTTTTTGGCTTCCAGATGATTTTTTAAAAATGACCACTAAATTATTTTATGAATTTAGGTTTTGTTCAGCCTGAAAACATTCTCGAATTTTGGCAAAACAATAATCTCTACAGCTCAAAGAATTATTCATTGAAGTTTAGTGCTTAAATTTAGATTTATACTCAATGGATGTTGAGAGTTTTTTAAAAAAAAGAAAATGTATCTTTTGAATCTGGTATATGACTTGCAAATCAGCATATCCAGGAATTCTCTTAGCAGGATAACTTGAAAAGTAAAGAAAAAATTAGGGTAACCTTATTTGTTGGGCTTTGAGAATATACAGCAAAATGTCAACTATGTATGAATATAAAAAATTAATAGAAGGGCCATTACTACAAATAATAGAGCTGTAATTTATTGAATGCTTATGTATATTTTAACTTGTAATAACCCTGAAGGGTAGTTATTAATAGTCTCATTTTGGTGGGGCATGGTGGCTCAAGCCTGTGATCCCAGTACTTTGGAAGGTCGAGGTGAGGGGATTGTCTGAGCCCACAGGTTCGAGGACAGCCTGGGCAATTTGGCAATAACTCATCTCTACAATAAATCAAAAAATTATCTGGGCGTGGTAGCACGCGCCTATAGTTCTGGTTACTTGGAAGGCTGAGGCCGAAGGATCGCCTGAGTCTAGCAGGTCAACGCCAGGGTGGCCATGAGCGTGCTGCTGCACCTGGGTGATGGAGTGAGACTCCAACTAAAAAAAAAAAAAAATCCCTTTTTGTAGATGCAGAAACTGGAATGTAGATAAATTAAATAGTGGATTAAAGCCATGGAGCCTGTAAATAGCATAACTAGAATTCATACTCAGTTTTAACTCCAAGAGTCGGATGCAAACTTCAGTTGTTGGAATGATAAAAAGGCAAAAAGGAAATTCAAATTATTTTTTGTACCGGCCTGATCTAATGCATATGACCAGCAGTTCAGGGTGGGTCCAGGTTTTGTGGGATCTGAAATGCATAAAAGCATCAGAAATTCAGGAATCTATGCAAGGAAGGGGTCCATTGACCTTCCTCATAAATCTCTCTTGGACTTGATTTCAGGAAGTCAGTCAATAACTAAACGTGACCCTTCCCTCGTTCTAGGCACAATTCTAGCCCTAACCTGAAATCAAGAATGCCACTAGGTATTTGTCTAGGAGAGTGGTCCTCAAACATCACCCCCTCATTATTTTTTTTCCTGCTCTAACTTATTAAAAGACATAACAAAGTTCGTTCTGTGACAGTGGCTCATTAAGACGTGGGTTCCCAGCAGTAAATGTCATTGCTCCCAGTTGAGACTCACAGCTTGAAGATATGAGAGTTTGGTTTTCTTCTTAAAATGAATACATTATTTATTCAACATCCTAATTACTTATTGTCTGTCTACTATGTACTAAGCTTGTGGCTAGTTTCTAGATTACAACAGAGAATCAGAGAGAGAATCCCTGCCCCAATGAAACTTTGAATTCTTGGAATTTCTGTCAGTTACATCACCTCCTCTCAAATACAGCATACAGGTTCCAGAAACTCAGGGCAGTCCGTGACTTTTTCCATCACCACACACCTAACCTGTTATGCTGATTTCTCCGGTGAAGTGTCTTTCCTAATTCTCCTTTTCTACCAGCAAAAGTCCTTTTCTCTTCAAATGTGGATGATTAAAATATCGTCATTAAAGTTTCTTTTTTCTTTCGAGTATTTATTGCTTGCAAGGTACGCATCAGCTCGAGTGTTAGGTGCTTATCTTCCTAAACTCTGTTCTAATCCTTCTCCAGCCCAACCTGTGTACTAAAAATAATCCTCATCTCAAGTCAAAGCCTCTCGAAGCTCTGTCCCAGAGTAGTAATAAGACCCAACATGATGAAGCTGAGTATGAGGAAGAAAGTCACAGCGATGCTTTTGAATTTGTGCTATCCTGAGAATGGAGCAGCTTGAATGGATCGGAAATGTGGTACATACCTGGATGGACCGTATCCTAGGGCTGTACTGGCATGCAGGTAAAGCTTAAAGCCTGTGAACTATGGGAGAAGTTGCATTTATCCTGAACTCCTGGGCCTGTCACTACAGGAAGGGTGATTGGTAATCAATATGTATTGTTAGTACGTATTGATCACTAGTGCATATTGAGTGACAACTCTGTTTCTGGCAGGCAGCTTTGGAGCCATCATCTGGCCTGATTTTATACCTTAGTTCTCTTCCCTTTCTCACGCACCATCATGCAAAGTCAGGCTGATTTCCGGAATGGTTTGGGGCACCTTATTGTATACGCGGTTTCTCTTGGAAATTCCATCCCTTCCTCCTGTCCTAAAACAAAATTCACAATGCCACAGGTTTTATTCCACAGGCTTTAGTCTTCTGTTGTCCACTGACTACTTCCGTACACATAAAGTCACATATGGTGTCGTGGTGACACTGCGGCCTTTGGGGTCAGACTGCTGGGATTTCATTCCTGAGTCTACTATTTACTGACTTTGCTACACTGGGGGAGTAAAGTTAGCACTGTAAGACTCAGTGCTTCTGTGAGTAGACCGTGGGTAAATTGGGGTGCAGTCACTTCTTCTTATCTTTGGGGTTCACATCTACAGATTCAACCATCATGGGTTGAAATTATGGAAAAATAAAAAATAAAAATGAAAACGACAACGATACAAAATGACATGAGTATCTTGAAGATACTCACATGATTGACTTCCTGTATATTTCCCATAGAACTTAGTATAGATTGGACAAAAGATAAACATTCGATAAATACCTAATGCACCCGATATATATTTGACAATTCATTGCAACAAATAACACAGTTATTCTCAGAAAAATGCCACAGGGCCCACCTGAAACAGACTGTATACTCTTGCTACAAGTCATTGCTAGCACCAGCATTATCCTGTTCTCCTGGTTCCTCACTTCCATGCTTCATGTTAAAAGTCACCAAACACTCTGGATGCTTCTTTGAGAATTCCTCCCGAATCTGTTCCTCGCTGCCTTCCCTTATCCTTACCCCTATGCTAAGGCGGCAGCTGCAACCACCTCTGCTTGTGAGGCCACAAGCTCATACTCACCTGCGGGAGTCTGTCCTCTCACCCTTGCCAGGTTCACTCCCCCAAACAGCATTTTCCATCATGCCTTTCCTCCTCTGCGCCGTTTACTTACCCGAGAAAGTTCATACTCCTCAGCTTAGTTTTTAAGGCTCTTCATAAATCTCTTTGCACCTTTCCTAGCAGCATTTCGATTTTACTTTCGGCTCCAGGTGCTCTTACTTCCAGTCTGGAAATCTTGTTCATTGTCCTCTTAAAACACTCTTCTCATTTCCTCTCTGGAGTTCAGCTTCTGCCATTTTTGCCATCTATAATATCCTTTTCTAGTCTCCTCATCAATACAAATCCCGCCCAACCTTCAAGATGGAGTTAAAATTCTATTTTATCCATAAGGTTTTCCTTCTGTACCAGCCAACAATGAACCACTTATTCACTTTAACCCTGCAACAGATGCGTATTGAGTGCTTACTACACGCCAAGTAATCTTCCAGGAGTTCAGATTACCAATATGAACAAGGGTCATTTTCTATTCTAAAGAATCGGTTGTCACTTTCTAAGGCTTGTAGCATCCACTGGATCACTTCTTTTGGCACCAATTGCTTATTTCTTCTTTTCTCCAACTCTCTTAGTCTGTTCAGGCTGCTATAAAAAAAATCTTACCTAAGACTGGTTAATTTTTACATAATAGGAAAAATTCTCTCTCACAGTTCTGAAGGCTGGGAAGTCCAAGATCAAGGTGTCAGAGGATTCATTATCTGGTAAGGACTTGCTGTTTGCTTACAAGAAGGTGTCTTCTTGCTTTGTTTTCTAATGGTGGAAAGGGCGAGGCAGCTCCCTTCAGCCTCTCTCGAGGGCACTAATCTCATTCCCAAGGACTCCTTGGCAGGTAACTTAAACACCTCATAAAGACCTACCTCTTCATATTATATTGGGACATGTGAATTTTGGGCAGACATCAAGATCACTGGCAACATTTTGAGATGAGGAAACGGGCATAGGCAGGATGTGTGATTCACTCTAGCTCACACTGTGAATAAATGATCTGCATTGTCTTTTCGACCCTAAAGAGCAGATCCATGTTGGTATTTTATGGGGGATCCTAACAGCATCTAACAGAGTAATTGCTCAATTTGTATTCATCGAATGCGAACATTCTGATTTTCATATACAGATTATATTGTCTGTTTTTGCGATTTTTACGGCCACATGCAATTTAGAGATCATTTTGATTTTAATACCACCAAAACACATCCATTAACCTGATAGCCAGGGAAATGCTGTGGCCAGGGGTGTCTCAAAATGGCCAATAGAACTCTCAGATAAAGTAAATAAGAGTATCATAGCAGTGTAAGTAGGTGTGCTTGTGTGAGCTTTGCCCTTGGGCAAAGTTACGCTAGAATTTTAATAACAAACAGACAAAAATATCTGATTTAATTTACAGTTCCCAAATACAGAGAGTTTGTATATTTGAAATAGACTTTCCTTTGGGCATTGCTGACACAGGTAATGGCAAGGTTGGCATATTTACATAAGCAGGAACTGTTTTTAAAGCAGGAAAAATACAAGCACTCCTGAAAAAGAAAATCTTCTCCCTCTTAAACATAGAGAAAATCCTCAGAAGAAGAGTGCCTTAACTGGGGCTTATAAAAGTTTAACACAGAACGTTGTTAAACATTGCATATCTTTTTCTCTACCGTCAAAGTAATATTTCTTTGAAGATGCTTAATGACATTCTGCTTTGTTTCTAATTTTTTTTAAGGTTAACTTTATTTTATGGACATATATCTATCTATAAGTAGTTTTCTTCCTAACAAGCTATAATATTGCAATGAATTTGTTTTACAAATTCCATGTGAAGGTGGGGTAACCATGTGAAAGAAATATTTATAGTACATAGTTAAAGTGCAAAATAGCTAATCAGGGCTTTTATTATCATAACTTTTATCATTTCTAGACCATTCTCACTGGACTTTAATTCCCATTGGTTCAAAAGTTATTCTGCATGCCTATGTGTTGCAAAGTTGCATTCAATTATTAATAAAATGGGCACATATCAAATGAAATGCACTATGTGATACAAGGAGACAAAATAAGCTTGCAGATAGGCTTGATTTTATTTCTCTAGCTTTTATGTGATTGTCTAAAAATGAAACATACAAAATCTTTGCCCACTTAAACTGGGAATAGACAGTGAGTGGCATCTCTTTGTTTTTATTCTTCTCAATGGATCTCACCAGCTGTGTACCAAGGTGAGGATATAAACATATACAAATTTTTTTTATTTTTATTTTTTTAGAGACAGAGTCTTGCTCTGTTGTCCAGTCTAAAGGCAGTGGTGCAATTATAGCTCATGGAAGCCTCAAACTCCTGGGCTTAAGCAAACTTACTACCTCAGACTCCTGAGTTGCTAGGACTACAGGTACTTGCCACCATGTCTGGCTAATTTTTATATCTTCAGAGATGGAGTCTCACTCTGTTGCCCAAGCTGATCTCAAACTCCTGGCCTTAAGCAATTCTCCTGCCTCAGCCTCCCAAAGCACTGGGAATAAAGGCAGGAGCAACAGCACCTGGCCTGAGGATATATTTTTAATTGTTAGCACTCCACTCACATCACACTGATTTCCTTATCATGCATCTCTCGTAAGCTTCACTGTCAAAGACATATCAACCCATGTTTTTTGTTTGTTTGTTTTTGAGTCAGAGTCTCACTCTGTTACCCAGACAGCAATGCAGTGGCACACTCACAGCCACCCCAGTGTCGACCTGCTGGGCTCTGGCAATCTTCCGCCTCAGCCTTCCAAGTAGTAGCCGGAACTACAAGCGCATGCTACCACACCCAGCTAATTTTTTTGATTTATCGTAGAGGTGCAGTCTCCCCAGGTTGCCCAGGCTGGTCTCGAACCCACGGGCTCAGGCAACCTACTCACCTCAGCCTCCCAAAGTGCTAGGATGACAGGTTGAGCCACTGAGCCTACATTTAAAACCCATGTTTTAAAAAAGCACTGTCAAGTCTGAATAACGAAAATGTGGTACATATACACGATCGAATATTACACAGCCATAACGAAGGACAAAAATCATGGACTTCGCAGCAAATTGGACGGAGTTGGAAACAATCATCCTTAGTAATCTATCACAGAAACAAAGAACCAAATACCACATTCTCTCTCATAAGTGGGGCATTAATCACAATAGCACAAGGGAGGTCGAGGCAGTTGTGGGACACCGTGGGGAGGAGGGGGCATGTAAAAACACAAAGAGTACCTGGTCCTAAACCACGGGAAGTGAGGACCAAATATCCAAATTTCACCTGCACATAAATTACTTATGTATCTGATCCTGACTTGTAGCCCACATCTCTACCATACAATTAAGGGAGGGGGGAGCAATGAAAAGTAATTTGAAAGTCAAATAAAATCATGGCAAGAGTTAGAACATTTGAGCCAGTGGTATGCTGGGAAATACTTAACCCCTGGCTCTAATAAAGTCTAATAAAGCCCTGACACGTCATGTTTGCTGATTTCCGTGGTGTAAAAACTCCCCCCAGAGTCTGTTTCAAGCTACCAACGCAATGCCACTGAACACGGAGTTAGGAAGCTATTTTACAAATTATGTGAGAGAGTGCACTGAAGAGTGCCTAGGCTGACATTTTCAGGTGTAGACTGTTAGGTGTTTTGTTCATCCTGCCTCTCTAATTTGTATTTAGATTTTAAGCTACTTGTTTGAAGGGAAGTGAGCGATTCTCCCTTTAATTAGAAAATATGTGCTCTAAAACCAGCCACACTTATGGGGTATGACTGTTAGTTACAAGCTAAGGTGTCTAAAATTTGTCATATTTTAGTTTATTTTTTGAATAGTAATAAGCTCAAATGTTTCTCATTCAAAAGATATCCATGTTTTATTGTTTTATTTTATTTTTTAAAATCCCACTGTTGATACATTTATTGAGTTTTAAAAAAATATTGGTTTGTGGTGTAGATAAGTTATGAATCCAAATTATTTTTTTTTGCCGTTATTGTTGTTTTTCAATGCTGTTTATTAACTAATTCATCTTTTCTCTACTGATCTTATATGCCATCTTTATATATTGAATTATCATATCCTTTTGTGTCTTTCTGGATGTTTTAAAGTGTTCTATTTATAATTTGCACTGTGTGCATGCATGCAAATATTGCAGTGTTTAAATTATTGACGCTTTATAAGATGTTTTGCTAACTGAATGGTCTGGTTCCTTCTCATGACTTTTCTTTAAGACTCTCCCTGGCGCCCGGGCATGGTAGCTCACTTCTGTAATCCCAGCACTTCGGGAGGCTGAGGTGAGGGGATCGTCTAAGCCCAGGGGTTCGAGAACAGCCTCATCTTTACAATAAATAAAAACATTAACCGGGCATGGTAGCGTGCCCCAGTAGTTCTGGCTACTTGGAAGGCTGAGGTGGAAGGATAACCTGAGCCCAGCAGGTCGAGGCTGCAGTGGCCATGAGTGTGCCACTGTACTCCAGCCTGGGTGACAGAGTGAGACTTCAACTCAGAAAAAAAAAACTCTTCTGGCTGGGCTCGGTGGCTCAGTCTGTGATCCCAGCACTATGGGAGACCGAGGCGAGTGGATTGCCAGAACCCGTGGGCTCGAGATCAGCCTGGGCAACTTGGTGAGACCTCGTAAATCAAAAATTAGCAGGGTGTAATAGTGCCTGCCTGTAGCTCTGGCTACTTAGAAGGCTGGAGCCCAGCAGGTCGACGCCGGGGTAGTTGTGAGCATGCCACTGCACTCCAGCCTGGGCGGTGACTTGTCTTGGTTCTATTTTTTTGTTTAGTTTAAAAAACATATTTTATTTTAAAGATGTGGGGTACAATTCAGGATTAGGTATACAAATGGACATCGTACAGGTAAAGTTTGGGCCTCCTTTTGGTCCCCACTTTGCCTGGCTTGAGATCAGGTACCCTGATTGATGTTGTATTGTATTTATCTACTTTTTTATATACACTTTGGCATCAGCTTATCTTTGATATTTTATAGTAGGATGACATAATAGTTACATGTAAACTTAGGGATAATTGACATCCTTGTGATGTATCTGTTTATCTAAGAACATTATATACATCACTCTCTGCTCAAGTCATTTCTGTTCTTTAGTAATTTTTACATTGACATCCTATAGTGTTTGCACATCTTTTAGTTAAATTCAATCCCAGGTATTTTGGTTTTTGATGTTTCCACCGAGAAGCTATGTCTTTAATTGTATCTTAGCCACTTTACAGTTCTTAAATGGCAGAGTTCAGACACTAAACAAATGATATCTTCCCTGGAACATATTTAGAGATGAAATTCCTACTGAACCTAATGTAAATAAATCACGAAAAAGGAGGTATAGGCTTCCTGTTGAATAAGAGTGAGGTTTGTATACTCAATTTATTGAACTGGAGAATGAATACAGATCAAATAAGAGTTGGTTTTATTATCCCAACGATTTTAAGAGGCAAAATACAGATTTTGATCTGTTTTATCAGAGTTACATGTTCATTCAGTGGTCTAAATCATTTTAAACACTAAATTTTGTCCCTTTACCTCTTAAAAAGTCAGCAAGCAAGTAAACATTAAAGACAGTCAAAGCATAGCTTAAATCACATACGGAGCATAATTTCTCTCTCTCTTTTTTTTTTTTTTGTTTTGAGTCAGAGGCTCACTCTTTCACCCAGACTGGAGTGCAGTGGCATGCTCATGGCCACCGCAGCCTCGACCTGCTGGGTTCAGGCGATCTTTCCACCTCAGTCTTCCAAGTACTGGAACCACAGGTGGACGCCACCACGCCCTGCTAATTTTTTGATTTATTGTAGAGACGAGGTCTCACCAAGTTACCCAGGCTGGTCTCAAACCCGTGGGCTCCAGCAATCCTCTCACCTCGGCCTCCCAAAGTGCTGGGATTATAGGCCTGAGTCACTGCGCCCTGCAGGAACATAATTTCTTAAGATGCACGTCACTTATACTACAGGACAGTGCTGGGATTCTACCCCTTGAGTTGAGCTGCTAGTACCATGGAAACAGCCTATGCGCATTCACTCATTGAATGGTGATGATCTCTTGAACTGGCAGATTATACCCATAATGTTCCTCTAATCATGTTTCTTCTACCCTTCTCTCAACATAGTCCTTAATCAGAATCAACCAGCAAAATTCTTTCACCCTTTTCTCGAGCTTCTTGGTCCTAACCATTCCACGGCTTCTTAGGACTGCTTTTATTAAACCAGTATACATACAAAGATGCACTTATTATAAAAGTATGTGTCTCATTTGGATGCCAATGACAATATCTTCTCAACGCTGCCCACAGCAGGCAGAGGTCAACACATACACAAGAAGAACTACTAAATCATACCGTGTATTTTGTATACTCAGCCAGAAGGAAAGAGGAATTTAATTCCTCCACATCATCTTTTCCCATGTCTCAGGAACCTGACACCTTCCTCAATCACCTAACTAATATGCGGAAAGAATGAAAACTCTTTGAGAAATCAGTGACCCAGAAAGTTAAAAACCAAAAATTATGAAGCATCAAATGACATGCTATTTATCATTTTTCTTCTACATAAAATCTACCATTCACTGACTCTGCTTGGTGGCTATCTATATAAAGGTTCTGTGACTGGGTGGTTTATATGATTTTAATATGACAAATGGGTGGGCATAAGATATTTTTATGATAAAGTGATTGCTTGCTTATTAAAGAAGTCTTAAAAGATAGAGAAAAGTAGGAACAAATCTGTGATTCATTCATATACCTAAATTCAGATAAGCCTCCTCTTTGACTCTTTTGAAATGATCATTTTATCTGTATACATTAGATATATAATTTTATCCTGCATAACTTGTTAAAAGCATTTTTCTTTTTGTAATATGTTATAATTGGGAATAGTATTAAAATAAAGAATAGAAAATAATATAACAGATTTTTCACATCATTATATAGTATAATTAGCCCCGAGAGACGGTGGGAAATAGCAGTAAGTACATAGCTTTGGAGTCGGATATGGGTTCATCAGCTGCCTGTGTTTCTCTCTGAATGTTCTTCATTTTTTCCCCACTGATTGAATTGTTGATTTTCAGCTGAGTACATGACCTTCCAGAATGAAGATGACATTTCCTCGCTTTTCTTACAGCTAGTAGTTGTATTCAATGTGATGTGAGTGAAATGATGTGTGAAATTTTGGACTTCATCTTAAAAGTGAGGGGGTATGTTCTTCTTTGCCCCTCCTTCCTTTCTGTTGGCTGGAATGCAGCCATAGAGGCAGGAGCTCAAGCAGCCATATTGGTCCCAGTTGGCAAGGGCACAGTCCTGGAGTGGGGGAATAAAAAGCTGGAAAAACTTGGGTCTTTGAGGACTTGGTGGAATATCATATTTGTCTCAGATTGCTGATTATGGGCTTTTATGAGAGAGACTTAAAATGTGTTTAAGTTTCAGTTAGGTTGGGGTGGATGGTTCTAAGTAACTCATAGCTATATCTAATCCTAACTAATATAATGGCTTTCAGTAGGAAATAATAGATGAACAGTGATTTATACCAAAAAGGTGTGTTGTTTCTGCACTAAGTAAAACAAACAAACGAAACAAAACAAAAACCTAAAAGGCAGGTAATATTAGGGTAGCTCATTGGCTCACTGCAGTCATCTGGGATCTGATTATTTTCCCTGTTTAACTCCATCATCCGCAATATTTGTTTCTAATCCCTTCATGATCCCAACACGACTGCTTTCGGCTCTAGCACCATCCACCCTCACAAAAATATTCAATTGCAAGAAGAAAGGAGACACAAGTCAGGCATGGTGGCTCACGCCTGCCATCCCAGCACTATGGGAGATAGAGGAGAGAAAATTGCCTGAGCCCGCCGATTGGAGACCAGCCAGGGTAACAAGGTGAGACCTCGTCTCTACAATAAATCAAAGATTAGCTGGGCGTGGTGGCATGTGCCTGTAGTTCTAGCTACTTGGAAGGCTGAGGTGGAAGTATCGCCAGAACCCAGCAGGTCGAGGTGAGCGAGCATGCCACTGCACTCAACCTGGGCAACAGAGTGAGACTCCAAAAAAAAAAAAAAAAAAAAGAAAAAAAGAAGCATGAAAAGAAAAAATAAAGGCTGGTGGAAGCTATTTTCAAGAAGCTCCCAGAATGTTTATTCCTAAATCTCATCGGCAAGCATTACATTACATGCCCATCCCTGGACTAACTACTTACCTCTTATCAGTTTGAACCATTCTCAAGGTAGCACCTGGGGCTGGACATCTTTGTTGACAAATAAAATCAAGGATCCTGAGCCATGAGAGGCAAGAATGTCTGAAGGATGAGTCATCAGCTGTGTTTGTTACCTTAAGCATACGACCTTGACCTTGGCTTTCTGGTATTATCTATGTAATGGGGTGACAGTGACACAACTCTTAGAAAATCAAAAGAGAAATTCCTTGAAAGGGGTAAGTAAAATATCGGAGGCTCAACGCACAGTAGTTATTATGACTATCATTAGTTCATGAAGTTGATGTCCCATAGTGAACCAATCCTATGCCAAGGATATTTATATTATTATTTATTGCCTTTCAACTATTATATATACCTCCAAAATGAGTATTCTTCATTATGCAACTTTTTTTCTCTTTTACTGCGTAGGATTCTTTTCTTGGGTATATTCCTAGAAGTATAATTACTGGGTCATTCAATATTAATGGAATAAATTGTGATCCTTCTGGGATGGTACAGCAATCACATATAAATCAGGAACTCAAACACTCCTCACACCTTCCCAGGCAAGTAATACCTAAAGGTAGATTTTGCTTTGTGGGATCATGAACACAAGCAAACAAAATCAATTCCGAAACAAGTTCATCTTGCCATGATGCCAAAACCTTTTCTTCCAAATAGACATCAATGTGACGTCACAGAAAGTTCCTTGAACTTGGCTTCAAATGTCTGGGTGCAGGTCTCTGACTTGTTACTGTCTGTGTGCTCGTGGACACAAGCATAATGGCCATAATAAAACAACCTACCCTCCTGAAATGAATAACTACATCAGGAAATGTTTTGGAAGTTGAAACTAACTATAGACAGGTAAGAAGAGAAAGGTCTGAGACGGAACAAAAGGAATACTCTCACCTTGATAAAGCAAATACTTCTGTGTTCCAGACACAGTTCTTTGTTCTTAGATTATAGTACCTCATTTAATCCTTACAGCAAAGTAAGCCGATAAATACCATTATTATGGTCATTTTATAGATGAAGAAAATGTGGCACAGAGAAGTTAAACACCCCTCCTCCCACAGTCACTGTGAACTTGAACCCACACAATTTGGTTCTAGGATTCTAGAAGTAATGGGCTGAACCACACTGCAACGCTGTTTTGTCAAACGTTAAGATGAGTCTCTCTTTCCTCATACCTTAACATCAAGTCAGAAGACTTTCATCTGAGAAGTTGCCCATGTAACCAAAACTCCCCCTTTCTCTGAATAGTGGGTCCTGAGGGTCACCACATCTGGCTTCATAGAATGAGGAGCTTCCAGAAAGGTTTAACAGGATATGGGGCACAGGTCGGGCTAGTTTTCTCTTTTGTGGATCGGGGTGTTAGAGGTGTGTTAATAGAAAGTTCCACGTCTGATCAGACACATCGAAGACTGAAGAGAAAAGAGCCACCAGATCTATTCCTCAGACACATTGTGAAGAAGGTGACATTGATTTCTGATGCGCTTATCTAATATTTGCTAAGCTTCTCCTGCTTTTCTGTGCCTTCTGGTTGCCCTTCCTGCTTTTAATTTCCTTCCGCGTGTTTCTAGTCCTAGCCTGCCTGGCTAGTGCCTGCCACACAAAACCAAGCATGCTCTCTCTCTCTCCTTCCTTGCTAAAAGCCCAGTCTCCATTCATTTCTTCTTTAAAGGAATCCAAGCAATGCATTTATTGATTACCTAAGGTGTTAAGTATGGAAATGAGGCAATGTGCTAACTTTTCTCTCAGAGATATTTGCATTTTAACATATAGTGGGTGGTAGCGTAATTCACTGATGCTACAATTTTAGGCATTAACAGAAACTGATGGATGAGGAGAGTTATTGGGTGGGATTTGCCAGCTGAGCCTGCACTGTACCAGACAGGAAGCAAGTAAGAGAAAGAGGTGCTGTAAGACAAGTGAAAAGGCACCCTTGGCAGACGGAGCAGTACTCTGGTTTTCTTTAGGGAAAGCAAGTGTCAGCTCTCCTCGCTTGCAGTGAGAGGTGACAATCACCAGTGAGACATTTACAGTCTGTTCTGGATTTCTCGCGTGGGCATTTCCTCTCCCTCCTGGTCACTTCTTTCTCCTTTTCTGAAATGGGGACATGAGACAAAAACAGCATCGGCAGCCATATGTTGACAGTGGAGAGAAAGGGATAAATTAATCCCAAGCATCTTGATTTTGACATCCTGAGACCACTAATACCAATAAGGCCTACCTCTGGGTGTGGAGTTATGGGCGGGGGGGAGAGGGAGGAATTAGTTCCTTATTCGTTTAAGCTACTCTTTTTTGTTTGTTTCTTGTAGCTGAACATAATTCTTAATCAATATGACCTCTGGCTGAAATGGGCTAAAGGCATTTAAAGTAGCCTTCAAACCGGGCTCGGTGGCTCAGCCTATAATCCCGCGCCTTGGGAGGCTGAGGTGAGTGGATTGCCTGAGCCCGCGGGTTCGAGACCCGCCTGGGCAACTTGGCGAGACCTCATCTCCACAATAAATCAAAAACTAGCCGGGCGTGGTAGCGCGCGCCTGTGGTTCCAGCTACTTGGAAGGCTGAGGCGGAAGGATCGCCGGAGCCCAGCAGGTCG
>CAUYQG010031841.1:0-15118 GCA_963574415.1 Tarsius wallacei | reverse complement strand
GGTGGCTCAGCCTGTAATCCCGCGCCTTTGGGAGGCTGAGGTGAGTGGATTGCCTGAGCCCGCGGGTTCAAGACCCGCCTGGGCAAGCGAGACCTCATCTCTACAATAAATCAAAAAATTAGCCGGGCGTGGTAGCGCTCGCCTGTAGTTCCAGCTACTTGGAAGGCTGAGGCGGAAGGATCGCCGGAGCCCAGCAGGTCGAGGCTGCGGTGGCCAGGAGCGGCCACTGTACTCCAGTCTGGGCGACAGAGTGAGACTCCAACTCAAAAAAAAAAAAAAAAAATTTTAAATGTAAAAAAAAAACTTTTGTGTAGTACAGACCCCCCCAAAACAAAGCTGAAACACAAGTTAAATACAATTACAACCTAAGTAGCAGACAAAGCCTTACAATCTGCAATATGTAAAATACTCCTTCAAATCAGTAAGAAAAAGACACACCATATGAATCCATGACAAGACTATGAATTTGAATAGACACTTAACAAAAGAGGAATTATGGATATATTCAGAATTTAAAATATATTTACTCTGACCATTTATTCGGAAAAGGTAAATTAATACAAAATTGTACCATTTTCATCCAACAGCAGGTCAAATTAAGGAGTCTTTGTTGAATGGTTTCAGATATGTGCCGAGAGGCATCCTCCTTGTGGGAGTATTGGTTGGTACAGACAGTTTGAAGTGTCATTTGGCAGTGTTTCATAAAATTAAAAAGTTGCATACCCTACAACCCAGAAATTTCACTTTCGGGTGTGGATCCTAGGCAGACTCCTGCAGATGTGCATAAGGAAGCACTTCTAAGAATGTTCCTATTGGTGTGTATTTTACAAACACTCATGTAGCACTTACTACATTCCAGTCAGTCATAATTCCAAGCATTTGACAAATATCGCCTCATATAATCCTCATAACAACTCTAGGAGGTAAGTACCATTAAGATTCTCACCTTACATATTAAATTTAAAAATTAACGTAATAAAAAGGTTGAAAACATTGCTCAAGGTTATGTGGCAAGTAGTAGAACTGGGTGTGAACTTAGCCAGGTAGCCCAACCCAAATGTGCTCTTTCAACCCTAAATTCACATTAGCTCTCGGTAAAAATTCTGCAAACCACTTACAACTTCATGAACAGAGGTAGAGAATGTGCTATATTCATAGGATGAAATGCTATCAGCTACTAAACAGATAGCTCTTTATCCTTTTTTTCTTTTTTTTCTTTTTTGTTTTTGATTTGGGGTCTCATTCTATCGCCCAGGCTGGAATGCAGTGGCACAATCACAGCTCACCACAGCCTCCAACTCCTGGGCTCAAAGGAGTCCCCCGCTTCAGTCTCCTAAGTAGCTAGTAGGCATACACTATCATGCCTGTCTAATTTATTTTATTTATTTATTTATTTATTTATTTATTTATTTATTTAGAGATGAGGTCTTACCTAGACTGGTCTTGAACCCTGGGTTCAAGCAGTCCTCCCTCCTCAGCCTCCCAAAGTGCTGGATTAAAGGCGTGAGCCACTAGATTCAGCCTTTTTTTTTTTTTTTTTTTTGAGTCAGAGTTTCACTCTATCTCCCAGGCTGGAGTGCGGTGGCACACTCATGGCCACCACAGCCTCAATCTGCTGGTCCCAGGAGATCCTTCCGCCACAGCCTTCTAAGTAGCTGGAACTACAGGCATGTGCCACCACACCCGGCTAATGTTTATGATTTATTATAGAGTCAAGGTCTCACCAAGTTGCCCAGGCTGGTCTTGAAGCCCTGGGCTCAGACAATCCTATCACCTCAGCCTCCCAAAGTGCTGGGATTACAGGCACGAGACTTCACCTGGCTCACACTCCGCCTTTATCTATCTATCCATTCATTGATCCATGCATATGTAGCTATATTAATTATTTGCATGTGAATAGCTCTCAAAACATAGTGATGAATGAAAACATTTTCATATATAAAAGATATTTATATATGAATATAAGTATTTATACATGAATAGCTCTCAAAGTATAGTAATGAGGAATGAAAAAAATAAGATTCAGATAATTGTTATTATGGACCTCATGATAAAATTCATGTAAGTTGCAAAAACACACACATGCAAACCCATGCTAAAAATGTTTATGCAAATACAAGCGTGCAAAAGTACAAACATTTAATGTGATACCACTAACTCATTATAGTGTTTGCTTCTGTGTGACTGAATATTGAGTACAGTATATTTGTAACTTATCTAATAGAACTGGAAGCCAACATGATAAAGTAGTCAAAGTTACTAACTATGGGTAGTGGACATATTTACTTTTCTTTAACTTTTAAGATTTTCAGGGATTTTTAAAAAAGATTTCATTTATTCAAAAATTCTAATGCAAAGGTTTTACAATCTGGAATATCTCTTTAGATAAGTGTATTTCAATCCAAAAAGCATTGGTAGAAATCTAATGTCATGGCATTTCCAAATCAGTGGAACTTTTTACCATGACTTTGTGTTGCAAAAACAAAAATTCAACTCAGGTCAGGATATTGTTTTCTGTGGGCTGACAGGATCTTGATAATTGTCATATAATTTTATTTTAACTTTATTAACGTTGACTTTTTTCCTATTAAAAATTGCATGATTGGTGCAGAAAAATCAGTAGGTAAAGGTAAGTGAAATAAGAAAAGAAGGCCTCATCAGGGTATATATCTACTGTTAACACACTGGTAATGTCTCTTTCCTTCCTTCCTTCATTTATCTGTCTATCTGGATATTTACCCATGAAAAATGGCCCATTTTCTCTTGCACCGTAGAGAAGATCTACTTTTTTCAGGGAAAAGTCACTTGATGTTTCCTCTTAGTTATGTGATGAAGATGTTTCCATTGTTCTTGGAAAATACATCATGGAAAATGTTTCTGGTCTTACAAAGACCACTCTTCACAATATTCCTTGGCATGCCAACTGTACCCTGAGGAGAGATGGATTAATTTCTACTTAAGGAAAAAAAAGAATCAAAATATTCAAATTTTGGGATATAGTTAAGATGAAAAAATATGATACACTTACAGAGTATAAATAGAATATTATTATCTATTAAAATGATATAGATGAATATTATTTATCTGGAAAGACGTTCACAACATATGAGAAAGAGAAAGCTATAAAATAATTTGTTCAGTAGAATTTCATTTTTTTAAAGGTATAAATATGTAACCTATAGGATTCACTTCACTGTTTTAGGGAACAAATGTGGTCACATCAATTTCATTTTTCTAATTAGTATTCACATTCTTACTTGTTCTTATTATCAATAAATACAATATTTTCCTTTTTGCAAGCATGTTGTCATTGTTTCCAGTTGGAACTTTCTTAGTTTAGGCTAGTCTTGCTTCCAAATGCCATTTGAAGGAAGAACTCAAGTCTGACCAGCTCATCATGACAGTGTCATAGATGCCATACTGTGGGTCACTGAGGACTGGGCAGTTGCACGGACTCTTGTCCAAGGCTTGACTCTAGGGCTGATACTTTCAAAGTTTGAGCCCCTGCCCCAGTAGTGTCCTTGCTGGGCGCCAAGGTCTCAGGCCACTAACACATGCTCAGCTTCAGTAGAAGGGCATCCCTGTAAGCCACAGCTGGAACCAAATCCTTAGGACCTTGGGTCCTGGTCATCAGACTAGGATCTTCCACTGCTCTCATGACTTCCATTTGGAGTCATATCTGCAAGTGGACAGTGAACGTGTTCCTTTCCATATGAACCACCAACTTCCTCTGACTTCAAGTCTTAGGGAGCTGGGTTGCAGGCTTAGAATTTTCCTTTTCCGCTTTTTGGGTTTTGCTTTGTTTTGTTTTGTTTTGTTTGCTATTATAAGAAATTCATCGCATTGGGATAAATATCCATATGAACAAGTCCTGGATCAGAGGTACACGTTTTTAAAGATTTTGACAAGGCAAACTGAACTTCAGAGAGGTTATAGTAATTTAGATTTTACACCCACAGTATAAAAATGTCTTTTTTTTTTTCATTTTTGCCAGTACTGGACATAATTTTTTAACACTTTGTTGAGGTATGATACACATAATTGCATATATTTAAAGTATACTCTTTAACAGATTTTTACATATATATAATATGTATGCATTTGTGAAATCATCCAAGTCAAAATAATAAACTACCTTCACCTCCAAAAGTTTCTTCATGACCCTTTATAATTCCTTCCTCATACCTCTTACTCCCATCCCCACATATCCAGGCAGTCACTGATCTTCTTTCTGTGACTATAGATTATTTTGCATTTTTACAAATGTATTTAAGTAGAATCATACAGTAATTTTTTTTTTTTTTGCTGGCTACTTCCACACTGTATATTTATTTTGAGATTCATCTTTGATGTTGCATCTAAATATTTCAGTTCTTGTATTATTGAGTAGTGTTCCATGGTAGAGATGCACAATAGTTTATCTATTTATCTTCTCATAGATATCTGTTTTTTTTTTTTTCTAGTTTTGGACATTACAAATAAAGTTGTTATAGACATTCACTTACATGTGCATGGACATATGTCTTCATAAAGACATAGATGTAAAAAGGCTAAATGCTTAGGACCAGAAGTGTTTCAGATTTCAGATTTTTTCCAGATTTTTGCATATTTGCATTATACTTTTAGGTTGAGCATCCCCAACACAAAAATCTGACATCCTAAATGCTCTAATGAGCATTAGCTTTGAGTGTTATGTCAGTGCTCAAAACGTTTCAGATTTTGGAGTGTTCAGATTTCAGATTACAGATGCTCAACCTGTGTGCAACCTTTTAAGAAACTGCCAGGTAGTTTTTCTAAAGTGGTTGCACCACCTTACACTCCCACCATCAGTGTAGAAGAGCTCTAGTTGCTCCACATCTTTACCAAGACGTGGTATGGTCAGTTTTACTTGCTTGTTTTATTTTTCTGTTTGTTTGTTTTTAATTTTAGGCATTCTAATAGGTGTGTGTAGTAATAGCTCGTTGTGGTTTTAATTTTTCATTACTTGAATGGCTAATTATGTTGAGCTTCTTTTCATATGTTTATTTTCCATCCATATATGTTCTTTGTGAAATGTCTGTTCAAATCTTGTAATCATTTTTTACTAAACTTTTTGTTGTAAGTGAGTTTTTAGAGCTCATTTATTCTGGATACAAGTCCCTTATCAGATATATATTTTGCAAATATATCCTCCAAGTCTATTTCTTATCTCTTCATTCCCTTAACAAAATCTTTGGAAGAACAAAAGTTTTTAATTTTGATGAAGTCCAATTTATCAACTTTTTGCTTTTATAGATCATGTTTTTAGTATCATATATAAGAAATCATTATTTAACCCAAGGTCACAAAAATTTTGTTCTATGTTTTCTTTTAGAAGTTTCAACTGTTACTTTTATGCCTATAATCTATTTTTGGTTAACTGCTGGGTATGGTATAAAATATGGATCAAAGTTTTTAAAAAAATATATGGGTGTCCAATTGTTCCTATATTGTTTGTTAAAAAGATTACCCTCTCTACTGAAATGCTTTTACACAAAATTCAGTTATGTATATATATAATATATATATATATAAATGTATATGGGCCTGTTTCTGTTGTCTGTTTTGATCCATTTGTCCATCTTGACTTGATACTACCCCATCTGGTTTTGATATCAGGGTAGTGGTGACTTCACAGAATGAGTTGTGAAATTAAAAAGATTCTGAAATAATTTGTATTCAATTGTTATTATTATTACTATTATTTTCATCATTATCACTATCATTATCATTATTTTGAGTTGGAGTCTCACTCTGTTGCCCAGGCTGGAGTGCAGAGGCATGATCATGGCTACCACAGCCTCAACATGCTGGGCTCAAGAAATCCTTCTGTCTCAGCCTTCTAAGTAGCTGGGACTACAAGCTGCGTACCACTATCCCCAGCTAATTTTTTTATTTATTGTAAAGATGAGGTCTCGCCAAGTTGCCCAGGCTGGTCTCTAACTCCTAGGCTCAGACAATCTTCCCACCTTGGGCTCCCAAAGTGCTGGGATTACAGGTGTGAGACCGGTATTATTTCTTTCTTAAGTGTTTTGTAGAAGACCAGTGAAAACATCTGAGCCTCAAGTTTTTTCATGTGAATGTTTTTGACTATAATTTCAATTTTTAAATGAACAAATATAGAACTCTTCTAGCTATCTAGTTTTCCTTGAGTGAGCTTCGGCAGTTTTTGCCCCTTCAAGGAATTTGTCCATTTCATCTAAGTTGCCAAATTTATTAACATAAAATTTTCATAATATTTTCTTATTTTCTGTCTAGTATTCATAGAACCTGTAGTTATTTTAACTCCTTTGTTCCTGACACTGGTAATTTTATGTTTTCTCTCTGTTTTTCCTATCAAACTGGCTAGCATTTATTCAGTAAGAAATTCTCCCCTTTCTTCCTCTTTGCTAGTCCTGAAAATTAGAGGTTTTGTTTGTTGCTTTTTTAAACCAATTTGACAATAAAAATGTGTATCTTAGGCAATGGGCTTTTCTGTTTTCTTTCAGCATCAGAATTCTTTTCGATTACGGAATTATTATTTCATTGATTCTTTTATAAAGGAAACCCTCACCATGAATTTTTAGTTGAATATTTTCCTTGTGCCAACAGTAGGCTAGAGCTGGAGTTCCTCAGATGAATTAAAACCTGGTGCCTGTTCTTGAGGATTTGTCAGCTAGTGGGAAAGAATGAGAAAAATATGGTAGAGGTCTGTACACATTAGCCTGTGGAGACAAAGGATGATGTTGTCAGGTCTACTTGGCACAAGTATCTTTCCAGAGAGAAAGAGGTAAAAATTGTGGCCAGAGGAAGAGGTGGCATTTTATAGACAGCCCAGGGTGTTTCAGGTTGAGGGGCAGACAGGAGCAAGGCACAGAAGCAGAAGGGAGAATGATGAATATATCGTCAATCAGGGTCTTTTAACGGCAAATGACAGAAGCAGTTCTTGGCTGGTTAAACAACAATGGATTTTATTAAAAGGATAATAAGAGTTCACAAAATTGCTGAAAGAACTGGAGAATCAAAACCACACTAGTGAACAGATCTGATGAGGAAGTCCCTTGCTGCTCCTGCACTAGGTCCTATGGGAAGCCACCACTGCCCCCACAGGTGCCAATGCTGGGCCAGGAACTTGACCTTACAACCACATCTGCCCATGATGCATGGAGTTTTCTGCTACCTAACACAATGACAGAGTGGTTACTTCAGTTAAGCTTCATCAGACTGTTTAATTCTAAATTACAGTCTTGCGTGAAGAGTCTGACTGAGCTTACATTACCTTTACGTATTGACCAAATCACCTTCACTTATTCAACAACTCAGGCTCATACTGAGAGCCAGATGCCATGTCAAACTCTAGGGATCAACTGGGTAAATAAAGCTCCTGCCCTTGTAAAGTTTATATTCTAGCAGGAGTGGTGAAGGAGCGTGATAATTTCCTAAAAAAAGAAAGAAGTAACTTTATAGTATGTCAGTTGACAGTAAGTGCTATGGACAAAAATGTAAAAACAAAGCAGAAATTAGATGTACAGGGAAGGAGGAAAGTGTTGCTATTTCATGTAGAGTGATCAGGGTAAACATGTATGGCTGATGAGAGGGTAGAGATATGTAGTGCAGTAGTCAGTCATATGGACTTTTGGAGGAAGAGCCTGCCAGGCAGAGGAAACAATGAATGCAAAGACCCTCTGGTGGGAATTATCCATCAAATCCAAGGAACAGCAAGGAAACTTTTTGTAGCTCCAGTGTGGCTACAGCAGAGAGACCAAAAGCAAGACTGATAGGAAGTGAAGTTGACAATGCGGAGGAAAAGAGGGGAGCTATATCGTATAGGGCTTTGTGGATCATTGACAGGACTCTGGCTTTGACTCAACATCAGAATCATTTTCAATTATAGAATTTTTATTTCATTGATTCTTTTATAAAGGAAACCCTCATTCATGAATTTTTAGTTGAATACTTTCCTTGTGCCAACAGTAGGCTAGAGCTGGAGTTCCTCAGATGAGTTAAAACCTGGTCCCTGTTCTTGAGGATTTGCCAGCTAGTGACATTGCAGAGTACTGAACAGAGGAGAATCAGCTCTGATTTGTATATGAATAGTATCTTCTGGATGCTCTGTGTAGACTGCATTTTAACACACCGAAGGCAGAAGCCATTGCAATAATCCAAGTTAGACATGAGATGATGTTGTTTTGATCATAGCCATGGTAGTAAAGATGGTGAAAGGTGACGGGCTTCTGGATATATTCTGAAGGTGGTGACCTTACTACACAGGGGTGTGTGTGCAGAATGGTGGAGGCAAAGATGGAGACAGAAGTGCAGACCAGATTAGAAAGTCCCTTGTGTGCCAAGGAAAGGAATTTGGATCGTATCCTCAGGCAATGGTGTGCCACTTGTATATTGTAAGCTGAAGACTTGCATATCATATTTTATTTTAGAAAGCTGATTTGGTGGCAGAATTGAAAATGGAGTTGAAGGGGCCCTGTTGGAGACCTTCCAGGAGATTACTCTCAATATCCAGACAAAAGAAGATGAAGAATGTACACAGCTATTGTTTAATAGCTATTTTTATTTATGGCAGCAGATAGGGGAAAATGGTCATGTATTCATTTTCTAACACTGTATAACAAATTACCCCAAACATAGCAATTTGAAACAATACACATTTATTATTTCGTGCCTTCTGTGGTTCAAGAGTCCAGGCATGGCTTAGATGGGTCCTCTGCTCAGGGTCTCACAGGAATGCAGCCAACGTGTTGGCTGAGTTGTGTTCTCATCTGGAAGCTTGTCTGGGGAAGAATTCTCTTCCAAGTTCACTAGAGTTATTGAAAGAATTCATTTCTTTGTGTCTGAAGGACTAAGGGCCCTGACTTCTTACTGGTTATTGACTGGAGGCCACCTGTAGCTCCTAGAGGTTAACCATAGTTCTTCATCATGTGAGCTTTCTCCACATGGCCCATTATTCATCATGTCAGCAAGGAGAATCTTTAGAGGGAGTTAGCCAGTAACGTGGAGCCTTAGCCAACATAAGGTAACCACAGGAATAGCTGTTTATCATCTTACTAATATTCTGTTTGTTAGAAGCAAGTCATAAGTCCCAGTCACACTCAAGAGGAAAAAATTATACAAAGGAAAAATAAACACAAAAAAATAGATCCTTGAGGGCCACCTTAAGGTCTACCCACCACAGGTCATAAGAAATGTTAAGGACACAGAATGAACAGAATCCAGAGTCACTGGAGGTAGGTGAGAAAAGGAGAGGGAGGAATAGAAGATGTTACTCAGTTTTTCAGTTTGTGTACTTGGTGGATGGGGAGGGCTCCTCATCAAGATAAACATAGAAAAAGGCACTATTTGGGGAGAATAATGAGCCCTCTCTAATTTGGGAGCAAAACTACTGCTTTTCTACCAAGTTTTTTCAAAGTATTCCTCATTATAATAAAACAAAATGAATAAACCTTAGTCATAGGTCTCTATTCCCGTTCTTACGGAAATTTGACTCTCACAGTTCAAGCCATATGCTATTTTGCTGACCTAAAAGGAGGCTCCTGGCTACGTCTGAGTTTCTGTGCCTCCAATAAACTTTTCTGAAGCTGGAAGGCTGACCACAGAGATGGCATACCTGAAGGAACACCAGTAATTTCAGGTAAGAAAAACGACTTCTATAAAGTGAGATCATTCAGGAATTCTTGGTGCTTATTTATTTAAAGTTGCCATAGAATTTATCTTTTTTTGTTTTTGAGTCACGTCTCACACTGTCACCCAGGCTAGAGTGACACAATCATGGCTCACCACAGCCTGACTTCCTGGACTCGGGCAATCCTTCCACCTCAGCCTCCCTAGTAGCTGGGATTATGGGCATGTGCCACCACACCTAGCTAATTGTTTAATTTTTTTTTTTTTTTTTTTGTAGAGAAGATGTCTCCCTATGTTGCATAAGCTGGTCTTGAACTCCTGGGCTCAAGTGATCCTCCTACCTTGACCTCCCAAAGTGCTGGAATTATAGAATTTACCTTTTTTTCTGTAAAGAAAACAGTCTGATTTTGTTGTAGAGATAACGTTTTATTTCAAATTTCCCAAAGCAGGGGAAGAAGTGGGAGTTGGGCAGAAATGGAGGGGAAATATAAAGATAAAGCAATACTCTGTAAAATGAATTACCCAAAGAAATTTTTGAAAAATGTGCATGAATGGATGGATTCCATGACCGGGTTCATTGAGGTAAAACAGCATGTGTCAGCTGGCTGGGCACAGTGGTTCAAGCCTGTAATCCCAGCACTTTGGGAGACCAACGCGAGAGCATTGCCTGAGTCCAGGGACTCAAGACCAGCCTGGGCAACTTGGTGAGACCTCGTCTTTACAATAAATCAAAAAATTAGCCAACTGTGGTGGCACACACCTGTGGTTCCAGTTACTTGGAAGGCTGAGGCAGAAGGATCATCTGAGCCCAGCAGGTTGAGGCTGTGGTAGCCAAGAGCATGCCACTGCACTCCAGCCTAGGTGACAGCGTGAGACTCCAACTCAAAAAGAAAAAACCCATCATGTGTTTAGCCACCACCAGGCAAGTCTAGGAGATTCAAGTGAAGTTGGGGAAGTGACCATGTAGCTGACCAGGAAAAATAATTTGGAAAGTCCCACTTTCAGGCACACTGACTGCATTTTTTCCCCAGGCCTTTCCTGCTTCTACTGGTTGTCTGTGGAAGCCTATGGTTGCCACTGAGGGGGCTCATTTGTCATGGGTGGTTCCTGATGAGTCTCTTGGTCCACTTAACTCTTCAAGGAGCTGCACCTGACTCTCTCCCACAACCCAGGTTAGGACGAGTCAGTCAGGTGAAAGTTTTTCTATAGTAAATGGCAGAAAACCCAACCTAAAATCACTTAAGCCAATAAGGAATTTATCCACATCTACTGAAGGGTAGATCACGCTAGTTTTAGGGGCAGCTGGTTGAAGGAACCCAGATGAAGTCAGCAGGTTTCTTGGTGGCAAGATAGCAACAGTAACCAGACCTTATCTCCTCTTCTCATCAAACTTGGCAGCAAAGAATTTAGTCTCCCAAAGCTAAACATTCATCTTAGTCCTCTCATTGACTGAGAAGGGGTCACACACCTCCCCTAAACTAGTCACCATGATCAGGAAAATGCAGTTACTTTGACTGGCTAAGATCAGTTATGGTTCATATTATTTTATGGGCATCACCTCTACCCAAAGGACATGGTTTCCTAAGGGAAAGTTGACTAGAAATAGGATAAGTGGATGATGGGTGATAAACACAGGAGCAAGTAATCTTCTCACCCATGAGTCTGGCTTTTAATTGAGCTGGCAGTTTATTTCCATGGCAGCATGATTGCCAGCAAATGGAAATCCTGATATTTTCAGGTGTACACCTTACACCTGACTCTCCCCCATCACACCATTCCTGCCACACTCACACAGTTTGACTGAAAGCTGTGGTTGGGAGAGGCTCAGAAATGTCCTATCGCTTTATGTGTAGGGCAAAATCTCAGACTAATAAGGGAAGAAAGGCCACGCCACACATTTAAAGAGAGAAGAGTCTCCAGATATAATAGTCCACTGGGCATGTTTATGCATTCAAGGTTTTGAAGTGTGTTCTCCTTAGAAGGGAGATATGAGATGATATTGGACTGCTTGTGAGGGGTCCTCAATAAATGAGGTCCGAAAAGAGGGGTTCTGAATTTGGACGCTGAAGGGGAGTTCACAGTCTGGGTGGAGGCAAGACGGAATCCTGCCGGCTTGGAGAAATCTCTAGTGCTACTAGGGAAGCTTCACCCGGTTGTCCAGTATTTCATTAGCAATACTAATAGCCTTGTTAGACTTTTGTTCCTTTAGACTAGCCATTTTGCTTTTCTCGTGATATTTTTTCTATCATATTTGACTTAAATGCCACCGCATAATTCCCTTCCTCCATCCCTCCCCAAGCCTTTTTCCTGATGCTGCCAAAAGGCCCCACATCTGATATTAACCTAAAACTTCCTTGATTCCTTAAAGTGAGTTATTCATTAACAGAACCTCAATTACTGGTTGTCAGGCAAATCTGATTCTTTCAAACTATGGGTCTGCCCAGAGAAATCTGTAAATCTGCTGAGAAATAAGCGAAGCTTTGTGCCAATTGTTAGGTCTAAGCAGAAGTTTGGGAGAGGGAGGAGAAGTTACTCATTTGCGCGATTCCGCACGGTGAGTCCTCGGGGAGGGAATGAAGTGTCCCGCTGGCTTGACAAGCGGCGCTGGGAGGCGGCCTCAGCCCACAGGACCTGGCAGCGGCTGCAGGGCTGCCTCTGAGCTTGGTCATGGGTCCCAGCCGAAGCGCTCTAAAGATCAAGCGTTTTGCCTTCTGTTTCCTATGACGGCCAGAGTTTCCTGTGCTAAGAGGTATGGCTGTCTTCTTTCCTGTCCTTTTGTTCAGCTAAAACAAAAGCTAATTAAAGTAAATGTCAGAGGTTGCAGCGTAAGGCTAGGGGAGTAGAGCAGAGAAACTTCCAGGGGCTGGCTGATTATGCAGATCAAGCGCATTTGGGAGCTGTGTGTCTCACCCTGTATGCATGCGTTTCAGTTATTAGGGTAAAAAAGCCACTTCTTTGTGAGTTATTAAAACATGTCTCTAGGCCTCAGGAGCAGAAAGCTGTGCGTCTAGGTTCATCTGATGTGCATTTTGGGTTTAGTCCGTAATAGTCTAGTCTCATTTCTGTTTCATACTTTTGTTTACCTTAAGAAACACTCTGCAGCCAGCAATGAAACTGGCCCTGCCTGTGATTTTCAAAGCAAATGAAATTCAGCATCACCACAGTCCGTGGGTTGGACAGAGTCACCATTACTGTTTGTTGTTGCTGTTGTTTTTTCCTTTTTGGTATTTCAGATATCTTACAAATCATAATTGAATGAAACCACTTTTGTGTTCTCTCAGATACACATTTAAATTGCTATAGTAATCAATTATTGGACTCAATGACATTTATGTATATTTTCTATTTAAAGAATAGAAAAAATACTTAGGTGATTATTTGAATCCGTCATATGGTTGCTTCACACATGAAATTTAAATGTAAATGAAGATGTCTTTAGCACTGAGTTGTCTTTTTAGTTTGAGAGTTTTGGTATATTTTCTGGAAAAAACAAATCCACAGAATTTGAATAAAGAATTTTTTAGCAAGATTTGTATCATTCCAGAACAAATATGACCTGCAAAGTTAAAATTTACAGATGGAAATGGCTACACTATGAAATCATGACAGTTCACAAAATTCTTGGTTTTAAAAAGTTTATTAGTCTTAAAGATAAGTATTTCTCATTTCTCTTGGAGGAAAATGTCCCCTGTTTGTGTTCTAATAAGTTGAAATCTGTATTCAAAATTAAGTAGATGTTTTTGAGCTCTCGCCTAGATAGGTTACCAAGCGTATTTTTTTGAGTGTGCCTGGCTACAAACGTAGATTGTATACGTTCTAGCAAAAAGACTGAAGACTGAGTCCTTTAGCATCATTTGGGGCAACCCAGGCTCAGAGGCTTTCGGTAAAGGTAAAGTGTAGCAACACGCCAGGGCAGAGGAACCCGAGAGACGTCCAGGGAACAATAGACATCTTGTGGGAAGGGCTGAAATGTATGCGGCCAATTCCCATGGGAACGCCTGTCGTCCTTTCACGCTGTGTGAAAAAGATGCTCCTTCAAAAGAGTCTTTAATCCTTTCTTTCAAGGGAAAATCTATCTGAGAACTTTATTGAAAGTTTCTAGGACCCAAATGAGTTTGTTAGTCGGTGGGCATTTTTAATATAGGTGAATTAAATGAAAATGTTTTGTTGCAGAGCCATGTGTCTAAAGCATAATGTAAATAAATATTGCTATTCTAGAATTTTCGGAAGTGAGGAAACCAGAGCATATCCTCACCTAAGTTGGAAGCTAGAGGATGAATTCCTCAGAATTAATTGGCTTCCTGAGTTAATTATGGTGATAGGAATCCCCCCCAACCCCAAGAGCTTCAGTTTTTCTACTGGCAGCATCCCCATAGCAGGAGGTTTTAGTCCTCTGAATCATGTATGTTTTCATTTAGCAGAATATACAGATGCAAAATAGAGTAAGCCACCCATGCTTTATTAGCGCACACTGAGCGTAGGTCACCTTGAAAAGCCATAAAGGAAGTGGCTGGTGCCCTGGAGGGGCACTTCTTGCTCACAGTTAAACAGGGAGCGAGTTATACACATATGTGGAAAACTCAGGTATTTGGATTCCCAGTCATAAAAAGTCTGAGCTACATTGTCTTCTAGTCCATTTCTGCTCTGTCAAAAACAAAAATCACTATTATGTAAATATGGCACAAACGGAAAAGCCCTAAGCATCAGTCAGTAGTGTATTACCTTGTGAACGGTGTTAACAGGACCAGGGGAAGTACGAACCAGTTGGAGGCCCAGACTTCACCTGCACATACATTGCTTATGTACCTGATTCTGACTTGTACCCCATATCTTTAAAATAAAATAAATTTTTAATGCAGTAAAAAAGTCATTTAATGCACAAAAGTTATTAACAGAAAAATGGCCTATAAGAATAATAATATTCTTAAGGATATGATTGCTATCACTTCTTCTGTGGTTTCTATACGCCAGGCTCTGTGTTAAATCTCCCAACAACCCATTTCACAATTTCGCCTGAGGAGGTGATAATGAGGAAGCCAAGGCTCAGGCAGGCTAATGAACTTGCCCAAGTTCAAACTGTCGAGAATAATATAGCTGAGATTGGAACCCAGTTGCATCCACACTCCCACACTCTGCTTGTCTTATTGGAGTCCTGGAGAGTGTTCAATTTGGGATTCTATGCTCTAAAAAATGTAAGAAAACTGGATAAAATCTAAGGATAAAAAACAGTAATAATGGGCTGCGTGTGGTGACTCACTCTTATAATCCCAGAACTTTGGGAGGCCGAGGGGATAGGACTGCCTGAGCCCAGGAGTTCGGTACCAGCCTAAGCAACATAGTAAGACCTTGTGTCCACAAAAAAAAAAAAAAAAAAGAAGAAGAAAAAGAAAAAAAAAAAAAAAAAAATAAAAAATGATCCAAATGTGGAGACAAACACCTGTATTACTAGCGACATGGGGGGCGGATTCCGGAGGACAACATGAGCCCA
>CAUYQG010031840.1:0-16457 GCA_963574415.1 Tarsius wallacei | reverse complement strand
GCTAATCATCAGAGAAATGCAAATTAAAACCCCACTGACCTAACCACCTAACTCCAGTTAAGATGACCTTTATCAACGACTCAAAAAACAACAGATGCTGGAGAGGATGCAGGGAAAAGGGAACACTTCTATACTGCTGGTGGGATTGCAAACTAGTACAACCTCTGTGGAAAACAGCGTGGTGATTCCTAAAAGATCTAAAAATCAACCTTCTATATTTCCCAGCAATCCCCATTCTGGGAATATGCTTGGAGAAAATCAAGTTACTCCATGAAAAAGATACTTGCACATGCATGTTTATTGCAGCATTATTCACAATAGTAAAAATATGGAACTAACCGTACTGCCCATTGGAAGTGGACTGGATAAAAAAGGTGGTACATATACACGATGAAATATTATGCAGCCATAAAGGACAAAATTATGAACTTCACAGCAACTTGAATGGATTTAGAGTCTATAATACTGAATGATCTGTCACAGAAACAAAGAACTGAGTACTACATGTTCTCACTCATAAGCAGACCCTGAACAATTATCAAAATACTATAAGAAAGAGATTGGCGGTAGTGGGAATCTGCTGCAAGGTGGGGGGTGGGGGTGCATTTCATCAATCAGGGTACCTGATCTAAAACCAGGTGAAGTAGGGACCAAAGTGAGACCCAAACTTTACCTGTACAATGACCATTTGTATACCTAGTCCTGAATTGTACCCCACATCTTTAAAATAAAATTAAAAATAAAATAAAATAAATTGTTTAAAAAAAGAAAAAAGAAATGGGAGGCAATCTTGAATAGGCAGTTTGCTAAAAATGACTACCATTACCTAATAATCACATGAGAAAATGCTTTGTGTCCTTTGTTATCAATAATTTTCAAATGAAAGCCAAAATGTGATACGCATATATAACTAATGAAATAGATGAAAAATAAACATAAAAACAAATTGACATTTTCTAACGAGCACCTGAAATTCTCAAACATTCTGATATACAATTTAGGGTAGGCTGTTTGGAAAAAAAATGGCAGTATCTACTAAAGTAAACATAAGCCTATCTATGACTCAGTCCTCAATTTCACTTGTTGAGGCCATAAGTCATCAAAATACAAGTTCATGAATGTTTATAGTGGCTTCATTATTTAAAGCAAAGCTCTAGGATTGATTAACAATGTGGATCAATAGTAAAATGAAAAATATATTTTAATATATTCATAAAATGGAATGCAAAATACCAAGGGAAAAAAATGAACTCATGCTACTACTACCACATCATAATATGGAGTATGTGTTTTATACGAAGTATGTGAAGTTCAAACAGCCAAAACTATTTTAGGATGTGAGTGCTCAGAATATTGTTTACTTTTGTGTGTCAGGTAATAACTGTGATGTACCTAAGAGAAACTCCTGGGGTATTGATAATGTTCTATACGGTTATATGGCTTTATTCACCTTGTAAACATTCACCAACCTGCTGATTTATTATCAATGTAATTTATTGTATGGTATACACTAATAGAAATATTTAAAAGTCTTCCCAACTTTACTTATTAAGACATATTTCTGGCAGGGATGATGAAAGGAAATACCTGCAAGGGCCAGTGATGTAACATGCATCATCTCAATTAGAAATGAGGCATCTTATGTGTAACTTCAACCAAACGGTTTCATGAAGGATTGAGAATTCAGTGTTGTCATATTAAGAAAACCAGAAATTTTAAATTTTTGTGAAATTTTATAATTTTAATTGTCTCTCTTTTTTTATCCCCCAAAGCATTATGTCAGCCTAAAAAATGCAAAATGTGTTTGGTCTAGGGGTGTTTTGTGTTCAGTTGGATTTTGGTATGATCATTAAAATCTTGATAACAGATTTGTTTCTTCTGTAATTTTGGGGAGAAGAAATGTAGACCTGTCTTTAGGTTATTGTTAGGCAATCTGGGTGCTGTGTTAAGGGCTTTTTTCTATTGTGACATCTTTCTTTCTCTTCTACCTCAGCTTTTGCCAAGTCATTTATATTCTTTTCTCCAGCTCAGCTGACCATCATGAATGTCATTCTGTACTGAATCATCAATATGTAATGGGTGCAATCCAATTACTTGTCAGGGTATATAACCTCAAATCCACTCCTGCTCAATATTTATGAAATACTCAGCTGAGAGGCACAATATTTATGGAAAAGTTCTGAACACTAAGCAGTGCACTCATTCTCTGAATGTTTTAATAACTAGCCATAAATTAATCCATACTGTAAGTGTACTACCAATCTAGACCACATAATTTCTACCACTTCCTAATACAATAGCATTTACAGAATTGCCTTTGGCAAGATTCCATTAGCATACAATGAGTGATGGTGTAAGAAACCTCTCTAAGGCCTGCGTTGCTTTTATACTACACTCTGTCCTATGATGAATTCCCAGAGAAATGTCTCTCTGAAAAGAGTATCAGAGAAAGCTGAGCATGGAAATTAAATTGCTTTTGTTTCATGAACTATTTGATTTTTATGCTTCTTTGCTCCTCAAAAGTAGGATACCTGGAAATATACTAACTATTTTTATGCTTCTTTGCTCCTCAAAAGTAGGGTACCTGGAAACTAGAAAAGAAATGTAGAATATGGAGATTCTCAAAAAAATTAATTTCGCTCAAATGTTTAGGAAAACACTTTGAATCTTTGTATTCTCCAAAAATTTTGTCATGGATATGCATTAAAAAGTTCATAAGAATTCAATTTCTTCACTTTTATTAATAAATATGTTTGGTTGTTAGTTTTGACTTGCAGACACCTTGAAGGCCCAAGTTTGAAGCATAAGTTTGATGCCAGTAGAAATGTACAAGATAATTGAGAATATAAAGATAAGAAATATTTCAGATCATGACTTGCATGAATTCGTGTCTGATATAACCCTCAATGATTTTGACAAAAAGGAATGTAAAAGCACTAACAAACTTTACCAACAAATTTGGTAGAAGGCATATTTAAATGTTTACAAAACATATATTTATATATTGCAATAAAAAACCTCTGATTCCATTTGTGCTAAAAAAAAAAAACAACCCTGAAGTATGACAACCTAAATATATCACTTTTATGTTATTCTTTAAGCCTAATTATTTAGCACTTTTAGCTTCTGCAAAGGACTAAACAAGTATATTTATGCTAATATTAAAGACTGACTTATCAAGTAGTCCTTTTACCATATACTTTTTCAAGGTTGAAATTTCACTTACTATGAAACAAACTGATGAATATTTCGAATGCACATGAAGGATTACTGAATTGAAGCCCGTGTGGGAGTTAATGAAGACAAGAAGATACTAACAGTTTCAAGAAAACAAAAACAGAATACTTGTAAGATATTGGAATCATATTAGAATCAAACACCACATTACCAATACAGACTGCAAAAAGATTAATACTTTAGATTTCTAAGGACCCATGATTGTGAACACACAATTTCAAATCAAATCGAAACAGGCACAGTATACATTTCTATATTATTCAGAGGTTAACCTTCTTTCCTAACTTAAAATGCTTAGGGACATGTTCTCTCAAAATAAATAAATAAATAAATGGTTCCAAAATAACAGTAATATTAGATATAAGAGCCAAATGATATCCTTGTAGAGTGGAAAGAAAATAATTCCCAGTATTACAGCTGAGCAGCAAGGTTAGCGTGCATGCAATCAATTAAAATTAGAAAAGAAGGTCATGGAGTCCCTGGGAATAGAAATGAATTTAAAACAAAAAAAATTATGATGAAGACATTGGACACTATTAATCATCAGACGGTATCATAGCTTAAGTGAAAAAGAAAATTAGAAAGGTAATTGAAAAATCCAGAAAAATAAAATTTTACTTTAAATAATGTTTAAAATTATACATCAGAGTGAATTATGATATAATTTTCAACAATTAGTGAATGCAAGATAGAAAAGTTTCCTCTAGATCATTCATCTACAATAATAGATTTAGTAGATTTTAGCTACATCTCTTTCTCTTGGGTTTTAATTTCATCTTTTTACATTAATTAATATTTGCATAATCATACTGGTGTAAATGCTACTCATTAATTTTTCCCTTTAGAATAAACCTATAAAAAATCAAAGATTGAATTGTAGTTATTGATCACAATATAAATGTTATAAAATTTGTCAATGTTGTTAAAATAATATCATGAACGATAGCTGTAAAGTGAGAAGATTGCAGAGAAAGAGAAAACTGTAGGCATACGCATTTTGTTCTCATGCTTAATCGAACATTCAAATGTAACTTCTAATATGGACAAATTAAGAAATAATTATACAACATTTCACATAAATAAAAACAATATTAGAACACATAAAATTTGGGAACATTGAATGAAGAAATGAAAATCGTTTCCATAAGTTAAATTCCTGGTTATTAATTAATAAATATTATATGAAATTAAAACATTGACACATACACATGATACATAAATTTTATCAAGAGGCTTCAAACAATAGTTTTCAAAGGTGGTTGCTTTTAGGGGGTCACAGTTGAGGGTAATATAGAGATGCGATTTTTATTTTTAATTTTACACCCCTCAGTCTCTCTAATACTTTTTAATCATTCAGATATGTTATTCAACATCAGATTATTTTTATGAGGCATGACAATTTGGATTTGCACCTTTTTTTTTAATTTTTGCTATTGAAGAGGTGTGGGGAAACTTATCCCAAAATATGTCTTTTTGCCACGAATTCCCACTGACCTTTCTGCCTCCACTTAGTTACAAAGATGCCACTTCCCTTCCCTGTGATCTCCTTATCCATTGCAGAAAAGAAGAGCAAGATATAACCACAACTGAGTAAATCTTCTTACAAGTACAATGTGTGTCTCCAAGGATCATTTAAATTCCAAAGATAACTACTCACAAGATATTCTCTGTTTCCCTCATCCATTCGTTGTCTCAACCATGTGTTGCCCGTTAATAGAGTTCCTCTTCTTTCCCCTCCCATATCCTGATTTACCAAAATGCAAACCCCATTTTTTTCTGTAACCCTGAGATAGTTAGTATTTAATTTTCTGTAACTCATTGGGAAATTGAGTCTTTATTCTGAACGCCCCCATGTATAAATGTTAAATAAAATTTGTGTGCCTTTTCTCCTATTAATCAGTCTTGTCTCATGCCAAGTGATTTTTCAGTGAACTTTTAGGAAGCCAGTGGCGATGGTCCCCACACTAGAAAGAGAGAATTATTAAAAGTATCTTGGTAGATAATGTTGCCACAATAAAAAAAAAAAAAGCTGCTGAAACCTCAGGATATATATATGGTTACATTTAATACTAATCAAAAAAGAGATTAACAATATTTTAAATGCATAAATTATCTTATTGAATGCTGCTATCAAAATGTTTTGCAACTCCTAAAATATATTTAAACAACTGCTTATTAAGTTAAAGATAGCTTTCTTTTACATTTAAGTTATGTTAGTGATTGGACCATTTTATTGGTCCTTAATAAAGGTATGTCTTATCTAGAGTACTTGAATGGAAAATAAATGATAAACATATTTTTAAACGATTTTAATTTTAAAATAATATGAGGGTTATGCCTGAAGACTGTACTAATAACTGAGGAATTTTAACAGTATTTACAGACTAGATGCACCAGCTGCCTCTTTGTTGTGTCAATAGTTTACCTTCAGGTGTTTACTTCAGGTTTCCACACTGCGGAAAATAGTGTTGCAAACACGACAAAGGTTTTTAAAAGCAGTGATTTATGTATCAATATTTTTAGAGTTTTTTGTGGATAAATGGGAAATAACTGTGATGACTTACTCTAACAGGATAAAGTTATCATGGTCTTTTTTTGTGTTTTCGCAAAATCACTTTTAAATTGCACCTGACAACATCACAGCAATGGAAATTAAGTTTGAGTAGAAGATAAAGATGGTTGATTGCTTGAGACTCCTTTACATGTCATGAAAAGTTAAAATTTGAGTTGTAAAATAAGTAACATCATCAGTCAACTTTCTTTACAGTGAAATTATTTTGATGAGTGTTTCACTAAGATAGAAAAAAAGGACTTAACGATTGATTCATGATACCTTTGACTCAGTCATGCAGCAGAATCAATTTAATCTTCAGTCAAGAGGATATACTTCTCAATACTGTGTTACATCTGTGCAATGAGCTTATCTTTTAAGGAATATGGCAGATGAGTTACTCAGAGAAGATAACTAGATAAGAATGTTTTTAACCTTTTAAATGGATGATTTAACTGGGAGAAAAATTGAAGCAATTCTTATAAGCCAGAAAAAGGAAAGAAGGGAGGATGGGGTGGGGGCGAGGAGAAAGCAAGAAGGAATTTAAAGAGGGAAATAAACATAAGTTCATAAATACCTGGAAGTTATCTGTTGTGGCTTAGAAACCTTGAATTAAACACTAACCTGGGATGCAAAGACAAAACCTGGTGACTAAACAGTTGAGGGCTCACATCTGAGGTTCCTATATGAAAGATAATATCCCAGAAGAGTTAAGACCTCTGTAGGTGAACTAGAAAACACAGCAGAGATAAAGGAGTATTCTAGACTTTCTCTACCTGCTAATTTGCCTTGGGTACTTCTGGGATATTGGCTTGTTCATGTGCATTTTGAAGTCATCTAAAAATGTGGAGGAATTCTTCATCTAATTTAGTTTATTGTACAGCTACTTCCTTCTTCTCAGATTTTTTTTCTCTTAGTAACCAATGCCAGAAATAAGATGGCTGATGTTTGTGTGAGTTCTATCTCTAAGGTCCAAATTTGGACATGTCTCAAAGGAGCTGTCAACTAAACCTAGGTCTTATTTTCCATATTCCTATTCTCTTAAAGTTATATTTTTCCAGTTCTTGCTTGCTTTTAGTCACTCTCAAATAACTATAAAGGATTGTTTTCTGTAATATTTTCCTCCCAAATTTATAGGTTTTTTTGTTTGTTTGTTTGTTTTAATAAGACCCTTTGCCATTACAAAAAGTAGAGCTCTACCTCTTTTTTTAAGGCTATGCTGCCCTTTCTATAGTGCTGCAAATATAATTTAATGACAGGCACAACTTCAACTACTTAACCTTATAATACAATGGTAAACATTGTTTTAAATTACTATCAAATTCTTGAAGAAAATAGTAAACATGTGATCCTAGATCTTGAGTCTATAAATCTTCACACGATGCAAGAAATGTGTCAATTGCTTAAAATATCAAACATTTGCTTCTTCCCTAATAATTTTCTCTGTTATCAGAATTAGTGTTACTGAGGAATAAGTGATTTGTGAAGCAAGGGGAATCTGTAAGATCAGTAAAGACAGCTCAACAAGATGCTGAGAGTAACCTGTCTGTGAAAAAAAAGGCGGTTTTTCTCAAATTATTATAAGTTGTATCCTAAACCATGCTTCTTAGGGTAAAATACATTTATTTTCCTTTTCTAATTTTTTAAATGACGTATTGATTTTTACAGGGCTTACTGATGCATCAGTAATTGATATTTCAAAACAATACATATAACAGTGTTCTTGAATATCTTAACATTTTTGTCTCAATTGGGTAATATCCTACCTCTTTCATTTTATATCACAATTCCTTAATATAGATTAAATGAGTAAATATTTGTAATGATGCTGTCTCTAGTCATATAAATATAAGTAATTGATAAGTAAAATATATATTTAATAAGCCTTCCTATATATCATCTAATATAAACTTCAGAAAACACTGCCTTCTTTAATCTGAAAAACTTTAAAATATAAAATGTTAATCAAATTTAGAGTTTAGGAATATGGAATCACCAATGTAAGTCCTTTTCTCAATATTTTTGTTAATCAGGGATATGGAAAAATTAATATGATGAACAATCCTGGTGGGGAAAGACTGTACAAAATAATTATTCACAATATTAATAATCAACATAATTATTAAGAAACAGAACTTTTGCTTTAATAATGATAGGAAGAAAAAGAATACTATGATTTTTATTTTAGGGTCACTTGTTTTTTAGTTTTTGTAGGCAGAAACATCTTTACTAAATCGTCTGACTGTCCTTTACGATTACCAATCAGAGGCAAGCTGCTGGAAGGTTACTGTCTGTCAGGGTTCATCATTCCTTATTGATTGCTCCAAATAGCTGCTAAAATGGAGAATCACAGTTTGTAGACATGTAGCCAAGAGAAATAAATAAATACGCACTCTTATTCTGCAGACTTGTCCTGTGAAAACATTCCTCTTGCATCACCTTTGGCCAGGAATACTACAGCACGCACTGCGCTCACACCTAACGTAAGCTGCTGCCAGAATTTCTGTTGCTTTTTTCCCATGAGCACCTGCAGTAATTGAAGGCACCATGTGAGATATCTAGAAGTAGCTGCCTTATCATATAAATTCACATTTTGGAGTAAGATCATATGATAGGCAAAATTTAGGTCACATGATATTGGTATGTATTATATACCTTTCAAGGAAGGCTGGGAAAGTGAGTATTTGACTTCATCAGCTTTTACAACAGAAAGCAAAATCCATCTTACAAAGCAAGGAATTCAGAAAATGTGAAATTCAGATGCTGAGTAGTCAAAAGTGAATTCAGATGCTAGGCAGGATGGCAAATATCCATTATGGAATGGCCTAGATGAAATTAAACGTGCCATTGACCGAAACTAATACCAAATGATGATATCCACAAATTTAAAATATTTAATTAAATTATTAAAAAATTCGAACTGCATCTGTTTTTATTTTTTTAATGCATTAAAATTACATTTAAAAAATGGATTATTGTCTGGGAATGCTTTGAAAATATTAATACATTTAGTTTGCAGGAAAAAATTTCATTCAAAAAGACGTACCTGTTAGTTCGTAAAAAAGATTGGGCCTTTAACTAGTCCTCACTCCGATATAGGAGCAGGTATGCTTTGTGTTGTTACATTTTACTCCTTCTCCCCGACTAGCAGTGCCCAGTGGCTGCTGATCTCTCCTTTGTGCTAATGGGATTAATGTTCAGGTCCCACTTAGCAGTGAGAACATGCGGTATTTAGTTCTTTGTTCCTGTGATAGATCACTAAGCATGATGGTCTCCAACTCCATTCAATTTGCTGCAAAGTCCATGATTTTGTTCTTCTTTATAACTGCCTAATACTGTGAAAATGTTTCTTTTTTGCAGATGTTTAAATTAATCTTATGCATTTCATTTAGTTTGATAGATCATGATTAATTTTCTTTGATTATTTAATAGCATTCTTATTATCTTAAAAATGACTAGGACGTTACCTCAGATATAGCATCAATCATGTAAAGGTCAGTCAAGTGCAAAAGAGAATTTTGTATTGATATTTAAAAATAAGTAGAATCAAGTATCTATGGATTTGTTAAGCACTATAACAATTTATTTTGCAGTTTCTTGTATTGAATTTTATGCTGACATAATGATTCTAAATTAATAATATTTAAATCTTAATTTTAAATAATGCAAATATTAAATATTTTATGCAAATAAATATTTAACAATAATTAATAAAAGAGGCAATATTCCCAGTTAAAGAGTGGAACACGTAAACCTTAAAAACATAAGCCACTAATGTATTCTAGAAAAATCTATGGCTAATTTTTCCCAACATATAATTACATTTGTCCTAAAGGTTTCTTCATTGAATTTAACTTTGATGCTGTCAACTTTCACCTTCAGAGCCCTGTCTTTGCCTTTAAGTTTAATCAATATTTGCAGTTCTATATTTCTTAAATTTCAAATGCTTACCCCAATCTTTTAAAGTAGGGATCTCATTGACTTCACATTCTAATGATGAAGACCCATCTTCATGCCATGTACAAGTTTGTTTTAGAATGCTCTCTCTGAAACACTGACTGCATTTATACTATAAAATAACCAACTCGGCTGGGCACGATGGCTCAGCCTGTAATCCCAGCACTTTGGGAAACCGAAGCTAGTGGATTGCCTGAGCCCGTGGGTTGGAGACCAGCCCGGGCAACTTGGCGAGACCTCGTCTCTACAATAAATCAAAAATCAGTTGGGTGTAACAGCGTGTTAGTGGTTCTGGCTACTTGGAAAGCTGAGGCAGAAGGATTGCCTGAGCCCAGCAGGTTGATGCTGGAGTGGCGGTGAGTGTGCCACTACCCTCCAGCCTGGGTGACAGAGTGAGATTCCAACTCAAAACAAAACAAAACAAAACAAACAAACAAAAAGCAAAACCCAACTCACAATATATTTAAAAGATTTTGTTCACAATTCTCAAGCTTATTCCGGAAAATCCAGACTGTTTCATTTTCCTTCATGAAGATGGCTGAAAATACTACATCAAATTCACAGGGAAAAAAGAATAGAAGCTATGTTCTCAGTGTCTGGGTAGCAGTTACAGGGCTCCTAGTGACAACACATATACTAGAATCCTGACATGCAGGAACAGGAGAACCTGAAGATAAATCCTCAATCACTGGATTAAGAAAAAGAACAGGACACAAGATTTGTCAGTTACATACTATTTGCCTAGGTTTCACCTATTATTTCTTAAAGATTTGTTTATTCTTTAAATAGACCATAAACTCTTAGACTTTTAACCATATAATTCTTTTCATAATACTGATAATATAGTAAATGAAATGTTTTCATGTTAATTATTATTTAATTATTAAGAAACTAAAGCAAGACCTCTTTTTCCTTCAATTTCCCCTAAGTCCATAGGCCAAGCTCTTTTAGTGAGAAAGTTTTGGATATGTGAACCTTGGATTATATACACCATGCCCCAATTCTTGCCTCATTAGTTCTAGATCAGAAGTCTTGCACAAATTATTTACTTCTCTGAGCTCCAGTTGCTTTTGTTTTTTAAATACTGACAATTAAAATTTTCTTGCAACATAAATTTAAGACTATGTTGAGGCAGCATGTGCTCTGATATTATTTATTCTGTTATTTATTATGATAAGGTACCAAAGCAACATTTGGGCTAATAACACACTTTTATTATATATTATTTTGTAAACAAAGACATATGGTGGGTTAATGACAAATTCTCTAAGTTTTGTGTTTTTATTACAGTGCAGTTGAATCCTTTCTGTCTTAAACAACTTTAAAGGAAAGGAGTGGAGTGAACTTTTATGTATTTTTAATAAATCTCAGAAGGAAACTATTAAATTACAGAGATGGCTATAATTTCTTGTCTTTCTATCTATACCTTTTCCAGGCCACTTTGTAATTCTTCTTTGTAAGGGGCCAAGTCTGTTCCTTTACCTTTTAAATGTGGACAAGTTTTGTGGCTTTCTGTGGTCAATATATTGGAGGAAGTAAAGATGTGTAGTTCTGAATTAAGACCTTTAGAGGCTTTGAAGGTTTCTGCTTGATCTTTGACTCTCCCACAGGCTAGTTCTGGCATGTGCTTGTGGTAATGGCAGAGGTGCAAGAACGCAGTCCAAGGCTTCGATCAGCCATCTGCCATTCAGCCTTCAAATCTGTAAGCCAGGCCATCCAAGATCAACATATTAAATAAGCCAATTGGCAGCTGACTCAACTGTGTGCTGAATATGCACTCCTTTTTACATCACATGAAGGTTTAGGTTTGTTTTGTTACAGGACATCATTGACTGAAAAGACAACTGAAACAGACTCCAAAAGTGAGTACCAACTTATGATGTCATGTTAAAAATGAAATGTGTCAAACATATACAATTTTTGTTGAGTATTTGTGGGAGTGTTGATATTTTGTTTCATTTATTTTCCAATTTTTAATTTTAATTTAAAATGACTCCCACAGAAAGTCACAAGAGTAGTAAAAAGGATAGATACAGATATGGATATAGATGATAGCAAATGTTAACATTTTACATTAATTTTTTTCTATATATTATTATCTGATGAATCCATTGAATGTAAATTAAAGAGAGCATAATCTTTCATTGATAAGCTTTGCCTAGTGCAGGTAAATAACTGCTAATCAGCCAAAGTGTACCATGTAGGTATTGGCCCTTCAAAAACTTCCAAGGAGTCCTGCTAAAATGAAGCTAGTTTCATAGAAGATATCCTTAAGGGTCACATTTATGAGTAAATTAAAATCTAACATAAAACATAAATTGCAAATACATATGAGACTTTTTTTCTTTTTTCTGCTTGTTAAGTATGATAGGAAAGAAAAGTTAACTGTTTCCATTATGTCTGAGTAGCGTTTATGAAAACGTCACAATCTATCAGCTTTGATGGTTGCTCATTTTGACAGTGGTCCTTAATGCTTTCCTTTCATTTGGCTCAATGGATTTGGCAATGTAGTTACAGAAAAATATTATCAATATTTTGTAGCAATGATCTCCTTGATCTCAGAAGAACCTCTAGCAAGTCAACCCAACTGTAATAACGTCCATAATTATTTTTTCTTTCAATGCATTTTTGTGTTTTTCTAAAATACAAAATCAAGCTGTGAAAGTATATGAATACACTAATCTTTGTTTTTATTATTTTTCCTCTATTATCTACATAAGAAAATCGATCTTTTGATGATAGATTTATTATTTTCTAAATTTTTATTTATAAACTATGTCTATTTGGGTTGCTCAAATAATTTTATCTAAATTATATATTAGAATGTTATGAATGACAGTTGCTTCGTTAGTTTTTATTTAAATTAGTAGAATGCAGAATTTTCATTTTGTAAACTAGGCATAAATAAAGCCAAGCCCAAATATCTTGGGTTGAACCTCAGTACTTTTTATCAAAATTAATTTTTGATGAAGGTATTACTTAGAGAAATCATCTCTATGTAAGAATCATATCAACTGTTAAAAATAAAAACGTTTTGAATTCCTAGGCACCACAAAAATCTACAAGCATGAAGGTTCTTGCATTAATTCATTATCTGGAATTTAGTGATAGTTCTTTCCATAATAGTGATCTTTTCTTTCTCTCCCTGTAAAGTATTATGCATTTATGACTAACCATGTATTCTCCATATTCCAAAAATATGTAGGATATAAAAAGAGAAATTATGAGCCAAAAATACAGTAGTGCTGACTTTAGGTTTATCTCTATAATTAACAGTATCAGAATTCTGTATTTCTTCATATGGCTTCAAATTCTGTCTAATATCTTTTCATTTCATCCTGGAGTCCTCTGAGAATGTCTTAATTTATCCTTCATATTAAGGAGAATTTTATAACACATAGAGTTTTAATCTTTTGAGGATCCCTCATATGTGAGAAATTGCTTTCTTCTTTTTGTTTCCAAAAGTCTCTATTTATCTTTACATTTGGCAATTTGATTATAATAGTCTTAGTATAGTTCTCTGCATCTATTCTTCTAGAAATAGTTTGAGCTCCTTGAATATGTAGATTTCTGTCTTTAATCAAATTTGAGAAGTTTTCAGCTGTTATTTGTCAAATAATCTTTCTGCCTTGTCTGTCTTCTCTCTTCTTCCCTGATTTCCTTTATGTGTATACTGATCTACTTTTTGTGTTTGATGACCTAGAGATCTTTTAGCTGTCATTCATTTGCCTTCATTCTTTTTTCTTTTTTGCTTCTTATACTAAATGATATCAACTGGTCTATCTTCAAATTCATGACTTCTTTCTTCTACTCATGCAAATCTACTATGGTGGAAAAATCTCCTCTAGTGAGTTTTTCATTTTAGTTATTGTACTTTTTAGCTCCAGAATTTTTTTTAGCCTCTTTTTATATTTCGTATCTCTTTATTAAAGTCTATATTTGTTCACAGATTATTTTCTTGATTTTCATTAACCCTTTGTATGTGATTTATGTTAGTCTTTGAGCATATTTAAGATATTTAATTTAAAATATTTGACTAATATTTCAATGACTTTCCTTGGATAGTGTCTGTTATTTGTTGGTTTGCATCTTTGCATGCTTTCTCACTTTTGTTAAAAAATTGACATTTTGAATATTGCAATGTGTTAACACTGGAAATCAGATAATGCCCCTTTCTCAGGGCTTGTTTTGTTCCTTGTATTGCTCTGTGGCTGATTGTTTCTTAATATTTTTGTAAAAACTGTATTTTTCTGTCATGTATGGTCTCTAAAATCTCTGTTCTTGTGTTCAATTAGTGTTTTGACAAAGATTTTCTTTACTATTAAAACCTGAAACAAACAAAAAAGAAATAAAAAGCAGATAAATAGATAGATGATAGATAGATAGATGATTGATAGTTAGATAGATAGATATGGATAGGAAACCTTAAAAAAAGCTATCTAGTCTTTGCAAGTTGACTCTTTGATAGGCTACTCCATTAACACTTAGCCATTCTGTTTTAAAATTCTGCCTTTAGTTTTAAATTTTCTGCTTTCACTGTACTCTGAGATCATCCATTGGTGAAAAATTGGCATCTTTTTAATCTTTTCTGAGCATGTGTCCTGCTTTGGGTATGCATGTGGCTTTCTAAATTTCCAATATACAGAAACACTTTTGAGTGGTTTAATTTCTCAAAGAAATGCTCTTCCTAACTGGTTCACCCAGGTTATAGTGCTCTATTGTGTGCCTAAATTGCAATATTTTACAATAAGTGGCTGCATGTCACTTGGTTTATTTTTACAATGTTTTTGAGGAATGACCACTTCTTTCCTGACCTTTGCGAATTTGGAGTTAGCCCAAAGTAAGCAAGTTCTTTGTGTTACCACTTCAGATACTTTCAAGACTGGACAGAACAGACAAACACAATTCATTGAACCTAAGTGCTGTTCTGCTCCCTCCAAATCTGGGACAAGTGAACACAGTATTGTCTTCAAGATCACTGCAGAGCCATGGTGGACTGGGGCAAGGGTAAGAAAAATGTCACAAAGCTTCCCTGCCATTTTTAAATTGCTTGGTATTGATACCATATTTACTTGATGTGTAAACACTTGACTGCTTTCCAGAGTTGGCTCACAGAGTTTATGTCTGATTTTTAGAATTTTTTGCAGAAATCAAAAATAACTAAAATTCTAAATTTTTTTCTTGATACTGGTGAGAAATAAAAGTGGGGAGGATCTTTTTCTTTGTGGAAACTTTCATAAGTCAGGTTACATCTTATACTTTTTTTCTGTTTTTCTTCAAGCTGGGGTTTATTCTTGAGCTTTTTTTTTTTTTTCCACCTTCCTCCAAATTCACCATTCCCCTTATCCTCTAATACTCATGTTGTTTATCCAGGTAGCTAAAGTTAGGAACAGTGACAAAATTTCCCTGATTAAGGCTTTAAAAATTGCACTTTAAAAAATTGATTACAGTAAGTCCCCTACATACAAATAAGCTCTGTTCCAAGATTGCATTTGTAAGTTCAATTTGTTCATAAGTTCAGCAAATTAGCCTAGGTGCCCAACTAACATTTGGCTATTTAGTGCAGTACCAGCTAAATCACAGTTGCTTTTATACTTGCTTCTAGACATCCTGAGCTTGAAATAAAGATACTGTACTACTGTACTCTATATTATAGTGCACAGTAAAGTACACAAAAGCACCGCTACTTAAAGATGCATGCATGTGACAATGTATGCCAAACATGTTAACTAATATGATCAGGCATACAAATGCATATTTGCATCTTTGAAAGCTCACAGCTTAACTGATCATGTGTAGAGGACTTACTGTATTCTCTTTTGGAAATACAGTAATTTATTGTTTATTGAGAAAAATTAAAGCATAAAACATGAGCTTTCACAGTTAAAAAAAAATTAATGTATAAACTTAGCCACAAGCACATTGATCACTGTCTTGAATGAGTTGTCCTCTTTCTTTTCTTTTTTTTTTTTTGAGTTGGAGTCTCACTCTGTTGTCCAGGCTGGAGTGCAGTGGCATGCCCCTAGCCACCGCAGCCTCGACCGGCTTGGCTTAGGTGATCCATCTTCCTCAGCCTTCCGAATAGCTGTAACTATAGGCGCACACCACCACACCCAGATACTTTGATTTATTGTAGAGATGAGGTCTCACCAAGTTGCCCAGGCTGGTCTCAAACCCCTGGATTCAGGCAATCCTCTCACTTCAGCCTCCCAAAGTACTAGGATTACAAGCTTGAGCCACTGCGCCTGGCCCTCTTTATTTTCAAAGTCAACCCCTATTTCTGTATGATCTAGTCAGCTCCATTCTTCTCTGGGTTCTCAAAACACATCTGCTCTGAAAACAATATTGATCATGAGTTTGTGCCTTCTATATTATATAATGAGTATTACCCAATATGTATACATCTCTCAAAACTAAGGAGATAATAATCAGAAATATTTTGGTTATTTTGAAATTTTATAAAATAAATACTAACTTGTTCTTAAAGTACACTCCAAAATATTAAAGAAACATCTCAGATTTTTTTTTTTTTTTTTTTTTTTTTAGTTGGAGTCTCACACTGTCTCCCTGACTGGAGTGCAGTGGCCACTCCCGGCCACCGCAGCCTCGACCTGCTGGGCTCCGGCGATCCTTCCACCTCAGCCTTCCGAGTAGCTGGAACTACAGGCGCGCGCTACCACGCCCGGCTAATTTTTTGATTTATTGTAGAGAT
>CAUYQG010031838.1:0-10725 GCA_963574415.1 Tarsius wallacei | reverse complement strand
ACAGCACTCTTCTCTTTCTCAGGGGTAACGGGGCTGACACATACACGCCATGATAAAGCCTCACCAAGGGTGCCTGAACGATGCACATTTGTATACCTAACCCTTAACTGAACCCCACAATTTTATAATAAAAAATATGTTCAAAAAAAGAAATAAATAATAAATAAATTCTAAACCTTGAAAAAATAAAAAACAAAGATAATCTACAAAATGGGTAAAAAATAAAAATAAAAATAAATAAAGCCTCACCTCAGGTAAACAGAGGCCCTGGAGTGACAGCCTGCAAAATCTGTGTCTCCTTACCCTGTCCTGATGACCTCACTGACGACCTGTAACTCTTGTGCATGCTTGAACTGTGCAGAAAGACCTGGAATGCCAAGACAGCATTAGAGGGCTTAAGTGTGAATTCTGGGCTTCCTAGATAAAACCTTACGAAGAGCCTCCCACCCTTTCCCGTGTTTCCCCCGAGACTTTATGGCTTTGAGAGTGCCCCTCACACAACGATCACCCCTGGCGATCGAAAATAGCACCCGAATCTGCAGAGGAAAGTTTTGTTTCATTTCACCAACTGTCATCCAACCTCTAGAGGGAGTCAGTTAACAGGGCCCTGTGTTCACTCACAACAATGAGTATGCGGATTGCAGTTCAACCCCACAGAAACCCAAAAAAGCCAGAAGGAAGCATAAGCTAGGTCTCTGGTCATATTGCCCAGAAATGTCGCCAAGGAAAATGGCACAGGCTTGGCCTGAGTGAGGACGCGTGGAAGGACACTGCCAGACATTGCACAGAAACAGCCTGCGTGACTCACAGCTAAACGCTCAAGGTTTTCTGGAAAATGTATACACAACCAAAATTGTTTCCTTTGCTACTCCCATTGACCTGCTCAAGGACAGGACGTTCAACCTGACCTCTTCTAGCTTCCAATGAGTCAATTACTCCCAAAATGCCCTCAAGTGTCCCCTTACAGTTATAATTTCTGCTTGTAACTTTGTTCCTTGACTCAGCTTACCATGGGATTCCCTCGTGTGTGAGTGAGCAATTGGCATGAAAAATAAATGGCATGCAAAATAACTAACTAAATGTCTCTGAAATACTTTCGACAATTGACCGCGTTGTGTTTTTCGTTGTTTTCTAGTTCTCTTTATTCACTAACAATCCGACATTTATTCAACAAATATGCATTGAGTAAAACTATGTGCCAGACACTCTTTTAGGTGATTGGTTGTACAATGGAGAAATAAAACAATATGGTTCACACATTCAGAGTTTTTATGGTTTTACAAGGAAGGTGGAAATAACCAAATAGATGGGTAATTTGAAGTTGTTGCAAGTTCTATGGCAGCGGTCCCCAGCAGGGGACTGGCTTCGTGGAAGACAGTTTTTCCATGGCGGAGTGGGGGTGGGGGTTTGATCTTCAGGCATTAGATTCTCATAAGGAGTGTGCAACCTAGATCCCTCCCATGTGCAGGTCACAATAGAGTTCAAGCTCCTATGAGCATCTAATGCCGCCACTGATCTGGCAGGAGTCAAAGTTCTGCTCACCTGCCCACTCTCACTTCCCGCCATATGGCCTGTTGCTAACAGGCCACGGACCCATGGCCAGGGGGTTGAGGACCCCTGTTCTGTGGGGGAAAAAAACAACATAATACTGTGGGAGAGAGCAACATAATTTAGCCTGAGAATGTCAAGGAAAACCCCTTTAAGAAAGTGATTTATATATTTATATATATGTATATGGGCCAGGTGCGGTGGCTCAAGCCTGTAATTCCAGCACTTTGGGAGCCTGAGGCAAGAGAATTGCCTGAGTCCAGCCTGGGCATAGTGGCTTGCACCTGTAGTTCCAGCTACTTGGAAGGCTGAGGTGGAAGGATCGCCTGAGCCCTGCAGGTTGAGGTCGTGGTGGCCCTGAGCATGCCACTGCACTCCAGCCTGGGTGACAGAGTGAGACTCCAACTCAAAAAGAAAAAAAAATGAGTGACAGATAGGAATGAGCCAGGAAAAAGTGAGGAAAAGGCTGCCCCAGGCAAGGAAACAGTATGCTGAAAGGCACAATGGGAAATACAGGATTAGGGTGGTGGCTTCCAAATTCTAACCTCGTCAGGCTTCACATCAATTACCAAAAAAAAAGTGCTCACACACCTCCAACTATATGTTGTGGCTATTTTTACATTCTGTGTTCTATTGTACTAATATATTATATACGTTTAAAATACACACAAATATGAAGGTCTCAAAGGATAAGGTTTTTAAAAATGGACAGCCTTGGACACCTCCAACTTCAGAGATTGCTGAATGAGGGGAAAGGAAGGAAGACCAGTGTGACTAAAGCTTAGGGCATGATGTTTTTAAGCAGGCAAAATGATAATGACATCATTTACATTTTAAAATACCCCTCTAGTTCTTGTCTAGGTAATTGGGATAAGCCCAACTGTACAGGTAACTATATAGTTACAGAACCGCGTGCAAGTTAAATTTGCACCCCAAGCCTCAGATGTGCTCTGGCAACCCTCTTTGAATTGGGGAATCATACGGAAACTTTCCAGTTAAGAGTAATTCGACCGGACATGGTGGCTCACGCCTGTAATCCCAGCACTTTGGGAAGCCAAGGCGAGAGGACTGCCTGAGCCCAGGAGTTTGAGACCAGCCTGGGCACCAGAGCAAGACCTCGTCTCTACAATAAATTAAAAAATTAGCCGTGGTGGTGGCAGATGCCTGTAGTGCCAGCTACTTGGGAGGCTGAGGTAGAAAGGTCAAGGCTGCAGGACTGCAGTGGCCATGAGTGTGCCACTGCACTCCAGCCTGGGTGACAGCGTGATACTCTGACTCAAAAAAAAAAAAAAAAGAAGAATTCAAGGACCTAGAAGCAATGTGCCCCACGGCAATGAGTGCACCTGGTACCCAGATCTCAGTTTCTAAATACCAGCGTCCACTAAAAAGAAATAGGCGTCCTTGGAAAAAACGACTTCAGGTCTACAGCAGGAAAAGTATTTGGTCAACCTGGAACAACTCGATGTGTCAGAAAACAAGGTAGAGCCCCAAGACTGAAGCGATTGTGTTAAAAGGACAAAGGAGCCAGCTTGGAGTGGTTGCCCACTGATCAGACATGAAAACGTGAGTCTCAAACGGTGTAATTATGGATAATGGATTAGCGTGCATGACATCAAATGCAATGTATGGGTCTGCAGTGATACTCAAAAGACAAAGTGTGGACTATTTTTAGAAGAATATGAGCTAATACATGTAGGAAAATGATAGGCTTCAAAAATCATTATTTTGCAACGCCCAATGCAATTGCTAAGAACATCAGTGGATGATAAAACGAAATAAAATGTTGTTGGGGACATGGTATTCATACGGCCTCAAAACATTACCTCATTATTAGTCATTAATTAAAGCAACAAAGAGGTACCTTTACAGTGGAGTGCTTGTGTAATCACCACCTTAATCCATGAAATAATCAAACCTGATGTCACCAAAAGTTGAACAATATGTTTGTGCTTCCTGATGTAACTTAACAAGTGCACAATGTCACCTATGTAGACTTTTAAATTTTATTTTATTAGGGAGATGTGGGGTACACGCGAGGGTTAACTGTCTAAAGAGGCTGCATGCAGGTGAAGTCTGGGCTTCCAACTGGCCTCCGATGTAGAATTCTTGCCAAAAAACACTTAACCTAAATCTAATCATGAGGAAACACATTAGATAAGCCCCTAACATGAAATTCTATAAGACCGCGTATCTGAACTTTTCTAAAAGAGAAATGAAAGTCAGTGTCATGAAAATAGACAAGGAGACTGTTCTCAAGACTAAAAAAGGCTTAAATACCAAATGCAACCCATGAACCCTCAGCTAGATCCTCAATCAAAGAGGGAACAGTGAGCATCTATTAGAGACATCTTGGGCAACTGGAAAAAGCCAACTATGGACTGCGTGATCGGATATTATTGAATTAATATGAATTTTCTCCGGTGGGTTTGGCTGTATTGCGGTTTTGTAGGAGAATGTCCTCATTCTTAGGCGAGGCACACTAAAGTATCAGGTGGGACACACAGAAACGGCTGACTCCGGCCCTGTCACATGATGTCTGCAACTTGCTTTTAAATGGTTAAGGAAGCTAACAGATGAAAGATAGACAGGTAGGTAGGCAGACCAAATGAGGCAAAATGTTAAAAACGGATCAATGTTGGTGAAGGAAACGGGGACGCTCACATCAAAAAGTCTTTCGACTTATACTTTGTTGGTTTAGAAATTCTCAACATACAAAGTTGAATAAAACGGGGGAAAGTGAAAAACCCAACCTCTCCTTATCAGAGGCACAAGCCTTTCTTTAGGATAAACTCAGTGTCTTAGGAGATGAACGCCCGGTCTTCCAAGGTTTCTTCCCTCTCGTGCACGGTGATGGTTCCCAGGAAGCTCGACCCTCTCCCCCTGCTGATCTCCTGCCTGCTCTGATCCTCACTGAAGCCACTGGTCCTCTGAGGCTTGGCAATGCCTTCTACGTGGATCCCAGCCTTCAGCTGCCCACTCACAGCCGCCACCATGGTGTTCCCTTGAACAGAGACCTCTGCTGAGGCTTCCTTTGCTGCGCCTTGTGGCAAGTGTATTACTGCTTTTTTCTAAATCACCCTTCACCTCTTCTCGGTGTCGCTCCGGAACCCTGCATCCCTCCCCCACCATGCGCCAGCCAGGGAAACCAGCTACTGTCCTGCCTGCCTGACGTGGCATGCCACCACTTCAGTGCCACCGTGGCACAGGGCTTCTCTCAGAGGCTGGCAACCTCTCAGCACTGATGTCTCCACACTCCCCCAGAACCATGACCCCACTGAGCCGCACGATGAGGAAAGGGTGCGTTTGTTTGTCTCCCACACACAGTCCCTCACTCCAGCACCTTCTACTTGTCCCGTGGTGGGACCTCTCCCGTGTCACAGCTGACACGGTTCCTACATTACTGCATGACTCAGGTCACTGCAAGACTCTGTTTCCGAAGACCCAAACTTTGCTTTGGTTTGTAAAGGGATGCTTTTGGACTCTAGAAACCAGAAGCCTCTTTTCCCTTTCAAAAAGCCTGGACTTCAAGGCAATTCTCTCACCCGGGTCTCAAGAAAACTGGCTTTGAGACTCAAAGCAGGGGGAAGATCACCTTTCTCTAGCTGAATGCCGCTCATTCCAGGTGCAATGAGCCTCAGGGCAAAGGCTTTATGAGGAATTAAATTTTCAGTGGAAGCCAGCTCGGTGGCTCAGCCTGTAATCCCACGCTTTGGGAGGCTGAGGTAAGTGGATTGCCTGAGCCCGTGGGTTCGAGACCCGCCCGGGCAACTTAGCGAGACCTCATCTCTGCAATAAATCAAAAAATTAGCCAGGCGTGGTAGCGCGCGCCTGTAGTTCCGGCTACTCGGAAGGCTGAGGCGGAAGGATCGCCGGAGCCCAGCAGGTCGAGGTTGCGGTGGCCGGGAACGGCCGCTGCACTCCAGTCTGGGCGACAGTGAGACTCCAACCCAAAAAAAAAAAAAACAAGAGTTCACTCAGTGCAATGGGGTTGATTTATCATCTGAAAATGACCATAAAATGTGGTTAGAGTAGTTGGAGCACAAAGAAGGGAGTCCTGACTTCGTTGGAAAAAGAATTTTAAAAGCTTCACAGAGGAAGTGATACTCCTTCAAGTATTTGCATTCATTCGTTCATTCATTCTGTCAACAACTATATTTCAAACACCTACAATGTTCCAGGAAATGTGCTAGATACTGGAGAATAAACAAACCCATCACTTATCTCAACAAGGACAGTCCTATTTAGTGTAGAATTGAATACATGAAGGGTGAATGGTCTTTTGCCTGATTGCAAGCCCAAGGCTGGTGTCACCAGTGCCCCAGTTCTTCCCATCATATCTGCTTTTGTGTGCAGGCTGCCTTCTTATTATCTGAACTTCCCCTCTTGCATGTCCCATATGTTTAACTAATAGCTCCTATCAATGGTCGTTCTATTTCCTCAGGTCGCATTTAGAATCCCTGATCCCTGGCTCTGGGAAAGCACGTTGGGTCTACACTAGAGATACAGTCAAGCCCTCTGGATATCCCATTCTACCTCCTGAGAGAGTCATCACCCCCATACAGCTGCTGAATGTGCAAGGGGCACAAGACCCCTCCCCCTGGTTATATCTAATTGGATGGAAGGAACCACAGATTATGAGCTGGGCCAATCAGGTTCTCTTACAGGAGTTTGGAATGGAACACAGGTTGCTGGTAGTATACTGGAATGCAGATCCTTGAGAGTGCTATCCAGCCAGATCTAGAAGGGCCTTTTTTGACCTGATGCACTGGAGAAGTCAGGTACAAGGAAAGAAAAAAAACTAAAGCAGATGCCCAGAGACCACAGTACCTGGTGGAGAAACATATACTGAGATGTTATCTTTGCACCTTCAACCTTTAGATTCTGCAAAATTTCCCCCATCCCCCACTTCCCCTTCTTTTAATGAAATTTGCTTGGATGGATTTCTCCTTCCTGCAAATAATACTATTTATTAAATCTCCAAGATATGTCTTTCTGAACCCTTAGGGGATCCCACAAACTTACTAGAGATCCCCTCTGTTTGGAGCAACACTGGTCATTCTCTGAGCCTTGCACAAGTCAGATGCTCAATGAATAATTGTCTTTTGAATAAACGAAGAAATGAAAAGCTGTCCCAAAGGGTCTTCACTGGCTGCCTGAGAGTCATCATTTACCTGTCAGATACCCACAGTCACAACAAGGAAAGTGGTCACATGGGCCCATGCACAGCTTGGATTCTCTGTCTCAAACTTGTTCCAATAGTCATTGAACACCTGTTTTCTTTGGCAGCCCTAGTTCCACTGAGCCACCCCGGTGGATATTAGAGTTCTTTCCCGTTCCCAGACTCTAATGAGTGATGGCTTTGGTGACAAGGAAAATGCTCAGTGTTCTCCTGAGTCCCATCAGTAATCAGGGTTGTGAGGAAAGGAGCATAGAATCAGGCACAGACAAGCTGCTAGTGAAGATTTAGTTCCTGGTTAGCAGGAACAGACTTCCCAAGTAGTTCTGGAAATGAGGTCAAACCCATTTGTTTCCACATGGCCCCAGACAACAACAACAACAAAATGCAAAGGGTAATGGAAAAATTTCCAGGCATCATACGGCCATTCATCACATATAACTGGCATCTCAATTCCTGAAATGCTGGGCAAATCTCTCTTGGAAGTTAGCCTTTAGCCATGAATACATTTCCCATATATAAAGATATCACTGTTTAAAGTAAAGTAATAAAAACTTTTAGTCAAGGATCATAAGACATGCCCCCATCCAAATTAATCATTCTTTCTTCACTGCAATTCATTTGCCTATTGTATCATTATTTTTTCTTCCTTGTACAATTCATTTAACAATATTTGTGGACCACCTACTATTTGCCAAGCTCTTTTCTGGACACAGGAATAATTAGTGAACAAAACAGTCCTCTACTTTCATGGAACATATATTCTACCTTGGGCTTAGGGGGAGAAAGATGGTAAACAAACAAAAAAAAAGAAGTATATAAGATATATAAAAAATTATATATTCTTACATGTTTAAACTTCAGTCACCTTCAAAGTACTCTTCATTTGATGCAATATGCCTATTGAGACTTTTTTTGTACTGCTGAAAACAGTGTTTGATGTCATCAATTTTGATGTGTTTTAGTGATTCTGCCATTTTTTTTCACCTCTTCCACATGAGCAAAATGTTTCCTTTTGTGGACTTTTTTCATCTGGGGAAACAAAAAAAAAGATCTCTCAGAGCCAAATTGGGTGAATAGGGAGAGTGGGGCATGGGGGTCATTTTTTGGTCAAAGATTGCTGAACATTCAGTGCAGTGTGGGCAGGTACACTCGTAAATCGCCCATCATGAAATGTGCAAATGCGTTGAAAGAATCTCCAAAAAGTTAACTGAAGCCAAACGCAGCCTCTCACAACAACGCTAGCTGGTACACTGATGCTGATGGGTTCCTAGAACACTTACCTGCAGGAGAAGCTTGTACTACAAGGGGCCTGCCCTCAAAATACAATTCTGTTTTTTTGGGGGGTCCTCTCTCACCTATATGTTGATATATATGCAATATATGTATTTATAAATGTGTCTATAAATATGTAATATTTATATTATAAGTGATATATGGACATTAGGTGAGAGAGATTAGGAAGATTAGATACATGGTGATTAAGGGGGAAAATAATTCAAAATCATGGAGATACAGAGTCCCAGTGGTGAGAAGAGTTTACTATCTCATATAGAATAGTCAAAGAAGACCTCAGTATAGAAGTATAGAAGTATAGAAGTTCACCTTGCACATATCTGGGAAAAGAATATTCTCAGCAGAGGAACTGAAAGTGCAATGGCCCTGAGGCAAGAGATTCTTGGTATGTTCCAGGAAAAGGAAGGAAAACAATGTCTCCATTAGAGTGAATGAAGGGAAAGGGATAGGACATGAGATCAGAGAGGTGTCTGTAAGTACTTGCTACTAGACCTCAAGTTCTATAAAGCAAGAACCATGTCTTACTCATCTTTATACCATCCCTAGCTCTCACTAAAGCTACTGGCACATAAAGTGTTTTCATAAATGCTTGCTGTAGTTATAAATGAATGCATAATTTAATTATGCTTTATATCATTTCTAATGCATTTCTTTTATTATTATGAAGAAGAAATTAAATTTGGCTTTCATTTTCATTAATATTGAACTAGGTTTAATTTAATTCTGTTAGATGGATAGATGCATGCATGCATGAATGGATGAATTATGGATAGATGGATGCATGGATGAATGGATTATGGATGGATAGATAGATAGATAGATAGATAGATAGATAGATAGATAGATAGATAGATAAATATCACATTTGAGCAAAACCTTAGATTCTGGCCAATATCATATATCTGTACACATGGCCAGGATCCAATGAGTCTCTCAGTTTATTCTTGACTTACCTATTCACAATTTTATCCACCAAGGGATGCAGCTTGAAGAATTTGAATACCCAAACTAGTAGGTAAGATTATGGCTTGCAAAGCACTGCTGCTTCAAGCTCAAGAATGCTGTACTGTTGGCACTTAAATATAAGCCCAGTTTTAGGCATCTTCATCTCAGTGGCCTTGAAAGTTTATCAGTCTACCTCAGAGATTCTGGCTTGTCTTTTGATTGCATCCCTGTCCTTTTCTCATCTTCCTGGGTGATTTACCGTTAGTTTCTGTCTGTTGCAGCACAACCTAACAGATAGGTCTCAGCTGACTTAGTCATACATGAAGTCCATGAAAGCACTAGAGGCCATTGGGATCCGTCCAGTTCTTGATCAAGATTCTGTCCCTTGTTTCATTTGCCTGGGTGCTGGGCAAGCCTGAGGCCATCCTTAGCAATATGGAACCAAATTAAATGCTAAATCAAATTAAATGCTAAATCAGTGAACAAGGCTTAGGCCTCAGTCAGACTTCGTAAGGAGAAAATAAAAAATATCAATTAAGTTAAAGTTGAACAAGTTTTACATTAGTTTTAAAATGTTTTTACTCCAGTATTTCAAAAAGTAACAATTGGCTCTTAGAACATAAATGCAGTTGTTTCTTTCTATGAGGTTGGCAGAGCATTTAGTTATTAAATTAGTTATAACATTTAGTTATTATAACAGTTCTAAGACCATTAATTGATATGCTTCACTAGATGTGAGTTCCGATAACAATGTCAGAGATACATAGGCATTTTTTTCCCCTTCAAAGGCATTCTAGAAGTGTCTCATCTGTCTCACATACAATATAAATTTTAATTGGTATCTTTCACCATACTGTTTTTGGCAGAAGTTTCCTGTAAACTGTAACTGTTGTCCAAATATAAGATTTCTCATGATAAATTTTTCTTGACTTTGAATGCTAGGGAAAGTTTGTGTCTTCTGCATAACTGGTCTACTTACTTTCATCTAACAATAATAACTAGATAAACCTTTGAATTCCTCCTTTTTTTGTCTTTTCTTCTAAGAAATGAAAAGCTTGAGCATTAATCTTCATTTTATTACCCCTCACCTGAGTTTCCTAGCATAATCACTCAGTCCCTGCTGATGCTACATGAGTTCTAATTTTCATTTAGCTTTATTTCAGCTTTCTCGCTGTTATAAGCTTTATGCTAAGGTTTGGGGAAGTTTGGGATGCCTCCACGAGAAACAAGAAGAATATATGTTGTTAGTAAATAAGAAAGTGACTGACATGGGGTTTTAAAGTCACATAGACTTAGAATTCAAATAGCAACTTCAATACTTGTTGAAAGTGTGAGGCTGATTGAGCAAATCGTTTAAATTCTTGAACTTTGGTTTCTAAGGATAATGAGAATAATATTTTGTAAGGATTAAATGAGATAACATATGGAGAACACTTGGAACCCTATCCAGCACTTTGTATGTATTCAATAAATGATAGCTCCATGTGAGCAAATAGGAGTCATTGAGAGACAACTCTAGATCTACAGAATATATATATACATATATATATATATGTTTTTTTCTTTTTTCTTTTAAAGATGTGGGGTACAATTCAGGGTTAAGTATACAAATGTTCGTTATGCAGGTGCCCTTGTTGATGAGGTATGGCCCCTCCCCCCGCCGGGTCCCCCGTCGGGCCCGGGCGCCGGGGGGGGGGGGGGGGGGGGGGGGGGGGGGGGGGGGGGGGGGGGGGGGGGGGGGGGGGGGGGGGGGGGGGGGG
>CAUYQG010031837.1:0-12957 GCA_963574415.1 Tarsius wallacei | reverse complement strand
GTCTCACTCCGTCGCCCAGACTGGAGTGCAGTGGCCCCGGCCACCGCAGCCTCGACCTGCTGGGCTCCGGCGATCCTTCCGCCTCAGCCTCCCGAGTAGCTGGAACTACAGGCGCGCGCTACCACGCCCGGCTGATTTTTTTTTTTTATTTATTGTAGAGATGAGGTCTCGCTTGCCCAGGCGGGTCTCGAACCCGCGGGCTCAGGCAATCCACTCACCTCAGCCTCCCAAAGGCGCGGGATTCCAGGCTGAGCCACCGAGCCCGGCTCTTCTGCTTACTTTTTAAAAACAATAAACCTTTTATTTTGATATAATTGTAGATTCACCCGAGGTTGCAAGAGGCAACAGCATTCACCCAGTTTTCCCCGAGGTAAGTTTTTTTTTCTTTTTGAGTTGGGGCTCTCACTCTGTTGCCCAGGCTGGAGGATGTGGCACGATCATGGCTCACTGCAGCCCCGCATTCCTGGGCTCAAGTTATCCTCCAGCCTTAGGCTTCTAAAGTGCTGGGATTATAGATGTGAGCCACGACACATTTTGCTCCAATGGTGACATTTTGTAGACAGGGTAGCACCAATATCAAAACCGAGAAATTAGGTTTAAAGCCTTTTCTCTGCCCTCACAGGCACTAGGGATTTTTTGAGTTCAGAGTTTAGAAATCACACCAGCATTATCGAGTTTTAAATGTTTCTAATCCGATTAATCAGGTAGCAGGTAAGGGACCAAGCTAAAGGAAGAGAAATGGCCTCTTTGGGAAAAAGATTTCCTGAGGCCTCCGGCTCTGTCATCTGGAACACAGGGATCAGAGGCAGAGAAAAATCCATTTACAAGGCATAATGATATGTCTTTATTTCATCAACAGAAATGGTGTCTAGACAAAATTCAGTTAACACTAGCAATTCAACTGAGTGAATCTTTTTTTTTTGCACAATAGTGTATTTACAATGAGTAAATGAAGTTTCAATTCATTAGTTCATAGCAATGCTTTTCCCCCCCAAAGGTAAAAATTCTTAGTTACAGAGAATAAGCATCAACAGCCTTTTCCTTTTTTACAATAAAAACCACAAGAAAAAACCACAATCACTTAGAAAAAAAAATAAGGACAAGCTTAAGAACTAGTACAATAAAATGATGCATTGAATTAAGTTACATTAATCGCATAGAATCTGTGTAAAAAGTATGTAGAAAAACACCTGATGTAACCTGTTACAGTCGTTGACCAGTTATGAGAGGTACAGAGGGTTATACAGGTAGATATGTGTGAAAATGTCCGTATTGTTCAACCTGGGGAGGAAGAGGAGAGGGCTGAGGCCCCTTGCATACACTGAGAAGACCCTGTTTTGAATATGGCCTCTGGCGTTTGTAAGGCATATGTTAGAGGTGCACTCGCATCAGACTGGTTCTGGAACAAATTCTCACAGGCCCTCTTGGCCTCACAAGCAAAGGTGGTGCTTGCCTCGAATGGCTCACTGTGTCTCACAAGCACCCGAAGCTCCCACAAGCCCTGGGAATCTTCCTGATCACTCGCGAGAAGTGCCACGTCTTTCTGTCAGAGCGTGAACGGGTATCCTGGCATTCACACGCGCAAAACGCGCTGTTAGGACCCAAGGGGAGGCCACTCCTCTGCCTCCAGACCTGTTTTGGTAGAAGACTTAGCATCGATCTGCAGGAAAGCCCTCTCTGTCCAAGTCCCTTCGCTCAGATGATCCCCGTGGGAGCATTTGGCACGGAATTTGAGTCTACCTGAAATGAATGGTCTTGGTGCACTTCTGTGTCTAAGAAGGGCCAGTGTTTTATCTGAGGTCAATAAACTGGAATGAGAAGGAAAGTCAGAGTCGTTTATCCATTGCTTGACAGCAAAATGCATACACCATGTCACAACATTAAATCAAAGCTATGCAAGTTGGCCTCTGCAGCCAAGTGGGTATTCTTCACAAAATGGCAGCATCGTTTGCATGTTACAATTAAAATGCACAGATACTCATCTGATATAAATATCGTCTCCCAGGGTGGAGTGTAGGAAAATACTAGAAGCTTAGTTTTTTTTTGTTTTGCAAGTCATGTTTTTGCGCCGTCAGTTGAATAATTTATCCTCGATCTGCCACGGTAAGTCTTTTCTATGTACAAACACTATCTGTGCACACTATTTGTGTACACAAGAGTTCCACTTTGCAGCATCAGACTTTGATGCTGGGGTCAGGAGATGGCTCGGGCAGGATTATAAACAGACACTTTCGACACAGAAGGCCGCCATGCTCACAGACTTCCTGGGTGAGTACCAACTCCACACAGGGCATTGCATGTGGACTGACTCGCCGGAAATGCAACCTCAACAAAATTCTCCATTCTGGGAAGAATCGCTAACTCATGATACAAGGAACAGCTTTATAGTTATCATTTTTTAAAAAAATCTTGATCTATTTACAGTGATTTGAGGACCAGACTTGACTCCTGCACCTCCCTGGATCTGAGACTCCTCTTAAACTAGAAGCAGGAGCGGAGCAGTTTTGAAGTCATTTACAAAACGGCTCCTAGTGTCAATGGGGAATAATGTTCGAATAAATGGCCAGGCCAGGCGCGGTGGTTCACGACTGTAATCCCAGCGCTTTGGGAGGCTGAGGCAAGTGGATTGCTTGAGCCCAGGAGTTTGAGACCAGCCTGGGCAACATAGTGAGACCTCATCTTTAAAAAAAAAAAAAAAAAAAAAATTTAGCCAGGCACGGTGGCGCACACCTGTAGTTCCACCTACTCAGGAGGCTGCGGTGGAAGGATCACTTGAGCCCAGGAGGTTGAGGCTATGGTGAGGAGCGATCGTGCTGCACTCTAGCCCGAGCGACACAGTAAAATCCTGACTCAATTGAAAACAAAGCCCCGAAAAACTAGGTGGCAAGTCTGGATTTGAGAAAGCTTGTGGCTTTTACTTGGCGGGAGGACTGTGCTACCCCGTAGGGTGCAGAGAAGCTTCCTGGGATAAGACTTTTCGGTTTCTTAAAAGGCTCATCATTTTCAAATCTTGCTCTCTTCCTTCTCCTCCTCTTTCATGTCAATCAAAAAATATTAAAACGCAAACTGTGGGTTTAGGTCTCCCGACAACGGCATTCAACGTCGCGCTGTGCACACGTAGCCATAGCCAGTCCCGTCATGCAAGTCCCGTGGCTGGTCCCTGGCTCCTTTTGAAGGAGTGGTGGCAGTTGGCACGCTGATCCCTAGCCTTTTTTTTACTTCCTTGGAAGAGCGATACAAGGATTACATCCAAAATGATAGTGCATCTTAAAAGCAGCATACCTTCAGAAAGACAGTTAGTAAATTACTCGCACAACAGACAGGAGCAGACATACACGGTCGCGTTTTCTACGGCAGCATCTCACCTCTGACGCCTGAGTCATCTTAGGGAACTCAGAAGAGAAGTAGCAGGATGGCCTAGTCACTTGGCCAGCTCCTTTTTTTTTTTTTTTTCCCAAAGAAAGCTTTTTGAACCGCTTTGTTCCAGAATCAGTATGTCATGAAGTTCGATTTTGTTCAAGGCACCCCCAGATAACGCAGAGAAACAAACACATACAGCAAAGCCACACCTGCCCAAAGCCTGACCAAGCTGGATGTTGGGAGGTCGTCCGGAGACACAAGCAGGACAAAGGCAGACCCAAGGGGAGGACCCGGTGTAGGTGGGGTGTTATTTGTCCCAGGGTCACGTCCACCGTCACGGCCCCAACCACCACTCCTGCCCCAGCCATTTGGAGACCCAAGCAGGCTGAACAAACCAGGGTCGGAGGGTCCCTTATTTTGGTAAGAAAGGACCCTGAGAAACACAGCTAAATGTCACCATACCGTGCAAACACCATTCCTCGTGGTTCCCTTGCTTCTCCTTTTTCTGGGGCTAAGCCATCCCAGGGAAAGGAGACTGGCTGGGTTTTTCCACTCCACCCGAGGCAATTTGGATTCTGGCCCCCAGGGCGTCCTCCCTTTGAATTCGCCCAGAAGTCATTTTGACGAGCACACGGTTCAGAACAGTACAAAGACACACACACGTCACATGGACGATTGCACAAAGCTAGTCGCTGTTCACGGCGGACAATGAATGAAATAACTTGTCCAAAGCCCCTGAGAAACCAGAAGACGGTTTCTAGAGCAGTGCTTTTTAGTCAGCTCTCATGGCAGGGGTAGGTGGGTGGAAGAGGCAGAAAAGTGAGGGGTGGGAGGAGGATGAGGTCTGAGTCAGGGTGGAGAGAAGTCAAGAGACCTCACCCCTCCCGGAAGTGGCTGCCGAACAGGTCTGGGCCAGTGAATGTGGTCAAGACTACCAGTTGCATGTGAGTTATTAACCAGAGTAAATCACGCCAAGAAGCTGGTTGGGACCTGGTTTTGACAGGAGCAGGAAGCATTCCTTTGTAAAGAAGAGAGGTCACTTAAAAAGGCAACAAGAGAGTTAAAAAACAAAATACTGTCAGCTGACGTCTCCACCACTCCACGCCTGGGAAGTATCACATGACTCACACTGGCTTTAAATGCTAGCTGTCACCAGTTTTCCACAAAGCAGACCTCACGGTGAAGCACAGAACCTTCCTGCCAGGCCAAGAAATTCCCACAACTGGAACAAAAAACCAGCAGCTCCAACACTGAGCTTAGCCACACACACACACACACACACACACACACACACACACACACACAGGAGAAAAAACAAAAACCCAGAGGCAGGTTTTCAAAGTGGAACCGTTTTCAAAGAAAAGCCTTAAAAAAAAATCCTACTGCATGAACCAACAAATTTCTGGCATTCGTACATATTTAAACATTTAGCGCTAATATTTGTACAGAAAAAAGTTAATAATACTAAAACATATGTTACTACGATTTCACTTTTCGCCTACATTTTCTACTAATCTCCCCTTTTACATGCAGCTTTAATATTGTCCAAACAATGGCACAAATCAAGAAGCAAAGTCAACCATCTATTCCCCACGGCCCACCACCCCACCCCCACATCAAACCGTTTGGGACTCTCAGCCCCCACTGCTGGCCTGGAGGGACCCGGCCACTGGATTCCTCCCCCCACCGTGGGGGCACACCTTCCTGCAAACGCGGCCCAGGGCCAACACGCCCCCAGAGCCAGGAGAAGCTGCTCTCTCTGGGTTGCAAGTCAACCAGTCTTGCAGCAAGAGAAGAAAATTGTCACCAGGTGAGGGCAGGGTGTGCGGGTGACTGGAAGAGGGGACAGGGAGGCCTCCTGAGGAGCTCTCTCCAAAGTCTTGGGAGGAAGTCTGCCTTCAGACAAGAGACGGTAGCAAAACCTCAGGGTACAACTCAAAGCATGTGGAGAAGCAAAGGAGAAAGGAACGCGGCGGCCTGCGTCTGCCCTGCCCTCTCCTACTCTGGGTGCGATTCGAACCCCCTTCAGGCGAGATGTCCTGGGAGGCTGGGCAGGAAAGCGGGGTGGCTGGTCGCCAAGTCCTTCAGAGGAGAAGGTCCCACACACGACACTTCCAAGAGCAGGCCGAGGCCTGGGGGAGTGCTGATGTGATGGGACTGGCTCCCTGGGTGAGGAGACAGTTCTAATGGGATGTCTAGGAGCCGATGCCCGCTGAGTTCTGGGGTAAGATCACGGGTTCCTGCTGTTTCAATGTACTTTTAAGTGAGACGTCCAAACTCTCTCCCCACATCGGAATCTGAACATCCAGCAGCAACTCTGAACTCTCTAGATCTGCATTTAAACTTTGCTTAGGGCGAGGTGGGGAGGAGGTGAAATAGAAAAATATTCAAGCAGAGTATTGTCTACACATCCTAGGATGAATTCATTATTTGGCAAGATTGTTTTTCCTACATAATTATCACCTGAGTGCTTTTTTAATTAGCTAAAATGTTTTACGTTTTAACTAAAAGCAAAGAATATACAGTATACTTGAGTTATACTGAAGTCTCAACTTCATTTAAGAAAATAGGGTTGACTCAAAACTCAGTGCAAGTGGCAAAGCTGACCATCACTGTACAGTATCTGCAAGGAAAAACAAAACAAAACAAAAACAAACCCACAATGCTCAAAAGGACACCACATTTGGTAGTGCCCAAACCAAACCAAACGAGAAAAAGGTCTGAAATAAAGCCTTGGAAAAAAGCTTCCAACACTGACTTCTGTCCATAAATAAGTACAAATTGAAATTGAACTGTGAAGCAAGAAAAATGACCATGTTAACGGTTACCAAACGAGTTCCGGCGTCAGAGACAAAAAAAGAGGAATGTCGGAGCCTGTGCATGAGAAATGAAGCTTCCAGTTTTCAGATGAGAAAATTGAGGCATGCAGGACTTTTGCATATGGAGAGAGAGATATATATTTTATATATTATATATAATATGTACAGTCTAGCTATAAAACTTTGATGTGTATAGAAGCTGTCTTCAATGAAAAAAATTGAACATTCAGAAGAAATTCCTGAGATAGGGTTTGTGACATGGGCCACTGAGAAAAAAAATCCGCGGTTGGGTCCCAGAGGTGTTATAGTCTATCCCTGTGAAGACTGAAATTGAGCCCCAGACAGACAGTGTCGCCACCGCCGTCTTCCTTGCCGAAGCAAGGGGTAGCACCATTGTGAAGGTAACTATCTATCGCTCTTGTCTGGAAAGAGGAGGGAATACTTCGGAACGGTATTGCTGCTAAGACCGCTGTAGTGTGCACCAAACTCGATCGTGGTTTCTTCGGGGCAACAGATAAGCAGCGCCACGGGCCGGCCGGAGAACGCCGGATGGGAGAGGCGGCTCACAGCCACTAGGTGTAATCTTTCCTGGGCTGTTCGTCCGTCGTGCACTTATCAGTCATTTCCTGGCAGAAGTCCACGGTCACCGTTTGGCTCCTGGCTTCCAGCGGAGGTCCTCTCTCGGAGAAGAGTCCTGCCTCGGTGCCTTCCAGCCTCCTCCCGGGGGTGCAGTTCTCGGAGGCGGCGTTGCTGGGTGCCCAGGGGGGCCCGGGGGGAGCCGCACCCGGCTCCAAGCAGCAGGGCGCGCTTTCCCCCACCGCGCACTGGGAGGCCGCGAGGTTCGGCTCGACGGCCAAGGGCGCGGGGCTAATACTGGAGGCTGTGGGGAGATCCATGGGTCTGAGGACGGGGCAGTACCGATGCAAGGCCTGGATCTGCTCAGGGCTCTGGATGTCTCGGCAGACTTCCTGGGAGAGGCAGGAGAAGTTGTCCAACAGCTCTCCCATGCACGCTTTCAGCTGATTCCTCTCCGACAGCAGTTTCTCTTTCTCGCACACCTGGACAGTGGGGACAAAAAGAGAAGCTTCGGCTCAGACGCTGTGGGTGGGAGTGACAACGAGGACGGGCTCTGTGGCAGTCGCTATGAGGATTTCGCAGAGAACTCAGCGTAGATCTACCTTTGATCCAGCAATCCCGCTCTGTACCGGGGATCTGCCTAAAGGAACAGAGGCAGGGCAACCCCTTCGCGTCCCTCCCACCGTGGGAGCTCTTCTGTCCTCTCCATAAATCCTGCTTTCTAAAAAAAACCCCCAAAACCAACCAACCAACCAAACTCCCCAAACCAAAGGAAAGACACCCGCGCCGCGTGTTCGCTGCAGCACAACTCACAATCACAAAGATGTGGAGTCACCCTACATGCCCATCCACCAATCAGCAGATAATGAAAATGTGGTATAGAGACTTTGGAACACTAGGCCGCCATCAAAGAATGAAATAATGTCTTTTGCAGCAACTCGGAGGAATTGGAGAACATCATCCTGAGTGAACTAACTCAGGAACAGAAGACCAAACGCTGTGTGTCCTTACAAGTGGGAGCTAAACTAAGGATCTGCAAGGACACAGGGAATGACACAGTGGACACTGGAGACTCAGAAGGGGAAGAAGGGTGGGATGAAAGACCATCTGTCGGGTACAACGTGCGTGGGTGGGGAAGCGGGGACACTTAAGGCCCAGACTTCTTCATGCCTCCAAAAACTATGTGTACCCCTAATGCTATTGAAAGAAAGACAGAGACAGAGACAGATATGAGAGGGAGGGAGGTCAAGGCGAGAGAATCTCCTGAGCCAAGGGGTTCAAGACCAGCTTGGGCAACTTAGCGAGACTTTGCCTCTATCATAAATCAAAAAATTAGCAGGGCATGGTGGCACATGCCGGTAGTACCAGCTACTTGGAAGGCTAAGGTGGAAGGATCGCCTGAGCCCAGGAGGTTGAGGCTGTGGTGGCCGCCAGCATGCCACTGCACTCCAGCTTGGGCGACAGAGTGAGACTCTGACTCGAACAAACAAACAAAAACAAAAAAAGAAAGAAGAAACCCATAATCCCCTGATCTGAAAAGTCCCAGTTTCCAGTCAGTTTTAGGGCAATAGGACATTTCCTGAGAGCCAGTTGTGGGCCCAACACCTGGTGCTCAGAGATGTAAAAGACTCTGTCTTTGTTTATGGAACCCACAGTCTAGGGCCAGAGGCAGGGGAGACAGACACCCACACAGGAAAACTCAGGGCTAGGTGACAGGTGCTGAGCCAGAGGTTCGCTCAGGATTCCCAGTATAGGTGCCCAATCTGACGGTGGACTCAGGAAAGGCAGGCTTCCTGGAGAGGCGACAAGTGACCGAATTCTCTGAGGACAAAGGAGACAGAGACACTCCAGGCTGGAGTGTAATAGCACGATCACAGCTTACCACAGCCTCCACCTCCTAGGCTCAAGTGATTCTTCCTTCTCAGCCTCCCAAGTAGTTGGAACTACAGGCACACGTCACCACACCCAGCTAATTTTATTTTTAATTTTTTTTTGAGAAAGCAGGATTTACTGAGAGGACAGAAAAGCTCCCACAGTGGGAGGGGACTCCAAAAAAAAAAAAGAATCAGAACCGGAAGCAGATATTTAGCCTGCTGGTCCTTTTCTAATATTTTTTTGGGGGGAGGTTGGAGTCTCACTCTGTCACTGAGGCTGGAGTGCAGGGGCAGGGTCACCACGGCCTTGAACTCCTGGGTTCAGGTGTTTCTTCTGCCTCAGTCTCCCACGTGGCTGAGACTATAAGCACATGCCACCACATCCAGCTAATTTTTATTTTTAAAACTTTTTAATTAAAGATATAAACATAAATTAAATTTTTTGTAGAGATGAGGTCTTGCTATGTTGCCGAGGCTGGTCTCGAACTCCTGGGCTCAAGCGATCCTCCTGCCTTGGCCTCTCATAATGCTGGGATTACAAGTAAGCCCCCGTGCCCAGCCATTCACGGTTGTTTTTATAACATATAACATTTCCACTTCAAAATAGATGGCCAGAGTGGTGGCTCACACCTGTTATCCAAGCACCATGGGATGCCAAGTTGGGAGGACTGCTTGAGCCCAGGAGTTTGAGACCAGCCTGGGCAACATAGCAAGACCCCATCTCTACCAAAAAAAAAAAATTAGCCAGGCATGGTGGTGCACGCCTGTAGTCCCAGCTACTCGGGAGGCTGCAGTGGATGGATTGTCTGAGCCCATGGGATCGAGTCTGCCATGAGCTGTGATCATTGTGATCTTGCCACTGCACTCCAATCTGGGTGAGTGAGACCCCGACTCAAAAAACACAAAAAATGCAACTTAGAACCAGACACCTGGGTTTGCATTCAAGTTCTGCCGAGTACTAGGACATTACCTAATCTCTACAGTATCAACTTGTCCTCTGTAAATGGAGATAAAATGGTAACTGAGTCATAAGGTTAATGTGAGGATTAAATGTGATCACCCACAAGGAGAGTTTAGAAGTATACCTGGTCCATAGGGTCAGGCAATACACATCAGTTATCATTATATGCTGAATGAAAATAAAAAAATTTACCCCAGAAGAATGGCTGAAGAATATACGATACTGACATACGATTACACACCTGCATGTATATACACACTGCAGACATAAAGTTATTATTTTTGTTGAGTAACTTGTTTAAAAATAAACCTGCCTGGGTAAGGTGGCCCACACCTGTAATCTTGGCACTTTGGGAGGCTAAGTCTGGTGGATTGCTTGAGCCCAGAAGTTTGAGACCAGCCTGAGCAACATAGCAAAATCTTGACTCTACACAAAACCAAAGATTAGCTGGGTGTGGTGGCGCATGACCGTAGTCCCAGGTACTCAGGATGCTGAAGTGCAAGGATCGCTTGAACCCAGGACGTTGAGGCTGCTGTGAGCCGTGGTGGTCATGCTGCTGCCCTCCAGCCTGGGTGACAGAGTGAGACCCCAGCTCGAAAAACAAAACAAAACAAAACAAAAACCCCAAAACCCAAACTTCCCTGAACACAGATGCTAAAATTCTCAACAAGATCCTAGCCAATCAGATCCAACAACACATCTCAAAAATCATCCACCATGACCAAGTAGGCTTCACCCCTGGAATGCAAGGCTGGTTCAACATTCGTAAGACCATAAACGTAATTAAATACATCCACAGATGTAACGACAAAAAAACCACATGATTATATCATTAGATGTGGAAAAAGCTTTCAACAAAATCCAGCACCCCTTCTTGATAAAAACCCTCAAACATCTAGGCATAGATGGAACATACCTCAAAATACTAAGCCATCTATGAGAAACAGCCAGCATACTGCTAAACAGACACAAATTGGAACCATTTCCCGTGAAAACCAGGACAAGACCCTTCTCGCTACTTCTCCAGTCTTCACTGCTAACTTTACATCAGGCTCGACCACTTGAGTTGCTGACCGCCACGGACGGGGTCAACTCACCAATTTGCGGATTTCACATTCTAGGTTCTGAATACAGTCCAGCTTCCTCTTGCGGCAGCGCTGGGCCGCGATGCGGTTCTTGCTGCGCCGCCGGACGTCGTGAATGAACTCGAGCTGCTCTGAGGTTAGCTTGTGCATCTTAATCATCATCTGGAAATCATTCCTCGGAAGATCTGTGATCTGATCTACGGGAAAAGGAAGTTTGACCTGAAAGCAAGAATAACCGAGTGTGATTAGGGCAGCTGGATTTTCGTTTTAATTCTGGCTGGTAGAACATCGAAAAATGGTAAGACCTCTTTTTTCAGATGACCAAGTAATATGGAAACCACGAAAAGCAAGCAGTGATTTGTCCTTTCCTGTTAAACACAAATAAGATGTAATATTTGGATAATCAAGCAGAATAAATACAGATTGCAAGGTTATCATTCCTGAGTTTTGAAGCAGATGGCATGGAAAATATCAAACAATGGTCACTTTTCGTTGTCGTGGCACCTTTGGTTACTTGAAATCTGTTTCCATAAGACATACAGCCTAACTCAATAAAACAAGTTCTCAGAAGATAGCATCAGAGCACTTCGCTATCACGCTTGAATGATGAGTGCCCTGCACATTTTGAAGATGCTGGAAAGAAGTCTGGGTAACATAGCGAGAACCCATCTCCACAAAAAAGTAAAAACATTAGCTGGCTAATGGCACACTCCAGTAGTCTCAGCTACTCAGGAGGCAGAGGGTGGAAGGATCACCTGAACCCAGGAGTTCGAGGCTGCAGTGAGTTGTGACTGCACTCCAGCCTGGACAATAGAATGGGACTCCATCTCAAAAGAAACAAAAAAAAGGAACAGCAACCAGTGACGAGGGGCGCGTGCAAAAGCCCTAGTGCGGCAGGTGGGAAGCGAACCAAGACTCCGTCTAGGGCCTCCCCAGCACCCCTTAAGTGGAGAACACAGGTTTGTGCATTGAGTGGCTTGCTACCACCCTTCCCAAGCCTCTCCCCGATCACTCAGGGGTTTTTGGGCTTTGTTCTCTCCCTGCTTCTGATGTCCCTGGAGAAAGAAGCCTGCATGTTGCCAGGCCAAGAGACAAAGTGCTTCCTAGCTCAAATTGCATAATTCTTCCTTTTAATTTTTTTTTGAGTTGGAGTCTCACTCTGTCGCCCAGGCTAGAATGCCGTGGCACACTCGTGGCCACCCCAGCGTCAACCTGCTGGGCTCTGGTGATCCCTCTGCCTCAGCCTTCCAAGTAGCCAGAACTACAGGCGCACGCTACCACGTCCGGCTAAATTTTGATTTATTGTAGAGACGAGGTCTCGCCAAGTTGCCCGGGCTGGTCTTAAACCCATGGGCTCAGGCAACCCACTAGCCTTAGCCTCCCAAAGTGCTGGGATTACAGGCTGAGCCACCGAGCCTGGCCTATTTTTATTTTTTGAGTCGCAGTCTCATTCTGTCATCCAGGCTGGAGTGCAGCAGCACAATCACGAGTCACTGCAGCCTTGACCTCCTTGGACTCAGGTGATCCTTCCACCTCAGCCTCCCAAGTAGCTGAGACTACAGGCACTCACCAGCACACCTGGCCAATTTAATGTTTTGTAGCAACGAGATCTTGCTATGTTGCCCAGGCTGGTCTCGAACTCCTGGGCTCAAGCAAACCTCCTACCTCAGCCTCCCAAAGTACTGAGATTACAGGCATGAGCCACCACACCTGGCCACAAATTGCATCATTCTTGCTTACGATTGCGTCTGCTTTAGCTGGCCAGCAGATGGCACTACAAACCTAAACTTCCAAAACCACCACCACCCGCAACCCAGCGACTTCACATTTTTCAGTCGTCACATGCAAAGAAGAAACAGGTGAAGTGAATTTGAATAACGTATGTTACTTAACCCGACAGAAAAAATACTTCCATCGTGTAGTTAATATAACATTATTAATGAGATATTTTACATTTTGGAGTGCTAATTTTTCAAAATCCAAAAGTGCGTTTTATTCTTAGAGCACATCACGATTCAACTAGCTGCATTTCAGGGGCGCGCCAGCCACGCGCAACACGGGGCGACTTTCTTGGACAGCACACCTCCAGAAGACAGAACAAACAGACGCAGCGGACCCGAGTAGCCAGAAAAACACATGGCCTGGCTTTAACTGATCAAAATAGTTTTGGGTGGAGAAGCCAACCCCTTGCCGGTATTCAGATGCTGCAGGGCTAAGCGTGTGTTCTTTGGGGGGGGGTGGTGGTGAGGAAGAAGCCATTTCATCCTGGTTCAGGCCTTTTC
>CAUYQG010031832.1:0-15045 GCA_963574415.1 Tarsius wallacei | reverse complement strand
CTCACCCGAAAGTCAGAGCAGCAGTTGTGGTGGCAGTGGCGGCGGCAGCGATCTAAGTCTCAGCATATCCTGTGTGGAGGGGTGGATCAGCTCAGACATAGGCTGCAGAGGCAGCCGTATTTAGACCGAGGCAGTGACAGTTCCAGGACCACAGCGGTGACGATGGTGTCCGGCTGTAGCAGTGAGAATGACGAGTGTCTAGACCGCGGGCGGCTAGCCCAGCCGAGCCGCTTGCTGTGGGGGCGGGTCGGGTCGGGTGGAGCCGCCTACAGCGTCCCACTGCAATGATCAGTGGCGTTGGTATCGGTATTGATCAGTAGCGGTGTCTTGGCCGTAGCAGCGAGCCGAGCCGCTTGCGACAGTGGCGCTCTGGCCTTTGGTCACAATTCTGTTGCCTCTAGCTTCTTAGGTCATGCAGACACCTGACCATCCTGCACATTTATATGTGTGAGACACTCAGGATACTTCTCTCATCTCCCATAAGAGAATCCAGTGTGGTGATTACTGTAGCCTCTGCCCCTTCACAAACAGCCACTATAATATCTTTCATATCTAGATTTCTCTACCATGCTTGGATGCAAGGCCAGGCAATATGTAGAGGGCAATAGTTAGAGAAAGGAGGTATTAGTAGAGAATAGAAAGCAGGGAAGGTGACAGTGCAGGAATTTAGAGGTTTATGTGGATTTTTTGATTTTTGTGAGAAATAAGTTGACATGCTTATTTTGTATTAACAGAACAGACAATGCAAAATTTTTACTAGATCCAGATAGTCAAGAAGCTGCTGTGAATTCTGTACCTGAAGAGAATAATCTTAAATATATTTTTCCCATTTTGTGTCGTGTTCTATTACCTAATATATGTCATCCATTAGTATGGATGTAAAATACAGATTACTTTTAAATGCTGTGTTTTTTTCTGTGTGTTTTTTCCCCTTTAATGTTTTTACAGAATCTAAGATTGTAAGACATAGTGCATATCTTTCTTTTGATGATTGTTTATTTTTCACACTGGGTATTGTGGAGAAAATTAATGTAGTCTCTGTGATAAAGACATCATGGTGAGTTGTATTGTGGACCTAGGAAACAGATGTCCTGCATGGGATTTTTTTAGCTTTATTTTATTGATTTATTTATTTGGGTCTTTTGTTTAGCAATTTTGTCTCTAACTTCTCTTGTAACTGTGATAAAGTGCATTAGGACTAGTTGTGAATTATTTATATGGGGATTAAGCTGATTTGGTGGAGGAAATAGTACATTTAGTGTAAGACCTATATGATTTGGGCTGGCTGTAATTATTATCCTTGTTGGTAAGCTTTTAGGGATGTCTAAAGCAATTTGTCTAGGTACTCTTTCTAGTGCCAACAAGCAGGTAGTATGTGATACAAGGTGCCAAGAGCCCACAAGAATATAAATCCAGAAGGGACCACTAAAGACCAATTTTGCATTATGGACATATTTTTCCATCTCTTCCAATAATACTCCTACTGCTTATTTATGAAATTTTTCAGTGGTTGTGTGTGTGAGGGTGATGCTTTTTTATTTTTATTTTTAGAAGAAATTGGAATAGGTGTGGCAGTGTAGAGTTAGGCTTAATGTGATATGTTTTAAGGTTGTTTTTATTTCCTTAGAGGTCAGCTTTATACCTCAAACAAACTACTTCTGTGATACTAGTTTGTAAGTTGAGGCTAACAACATAAACTAAGTACCTATAACCCAGACCAATCTTTGTTTTATGTATATTTCCATGAAAAGTAAGCCCTAGCTACTACAGGTTAGAGTACATGGTGTAAGATGGAGAGGACTATTGTAAGGTTATCTCTGATACCAATAAAATGTTTACTTAGTAAAGTATTCATTTCTAACATTCAAGTCTGTTGAAGACAAGTTTTTTTGTTATAGTTTGGCTTGTTCTGGTTTCCATCCGTTAAAACTACTTTCTTTCACACTTAACTTTAGCCTGTACTCTCAGCATCATCTTTAATTCTAAAATACATCTTCAGTGTAGGAGGAAGAACCTAAAGAGCTAGGGGACAAATTCTGCAACTTAGCATGGAGTTTCACCTGACCTCCAGCATGAATTTTTATAATGTGTGTTGACTTGTCTCAGAGACAAACTCCCTACATTTTGCATGCAGGAGAATGACTGGGATTTGTCATGGTGTTATATATTTAGTCTTTCTATTTCTCAGGCCCTTCCTTAATCTCTGTATACTCTCTTTTTGGTTTTGTTAATAACTGTAATCCCTTAAGCTCCTGCAAGTTACCTGGGGCCCTGTCAGATGCTGGCAGATTTTTTACTATCAACTGCTTAGATGTTTGGTGCTCCAAATATTCCAGCTCCTATAATTTCCCTTCCAGTATATCACATAATTGTGAAGTCATTCTTCTTTTGAAAAAAATTGTATTTTTTGAGATATGAATCTAAATTTTTAGAAGTAAATTTTATTTTGAAGATGTGGTGTACAAGTCAGGATTGGGTATATACCTGGTCTATGTACAGGAAAATTTTTGGACTTCCCATAGGACCTCACTGCCTGGTTTAGGATCAGACACCCTTATTGATATTAAGTGCCCACCTCTCCTGGAAATATCCCACAATTGCCAATCCCTTTTTTGGAGTACTATGATAGGTATTCAGGTACCACGTCTGACTGAGAACATGAGTTAACTGTTCATAATTTTGCATGTCTTTATGGTTGTCCAATATTCCATCATGTATATGTACCATATTTTTTTTCAATACAGTCTGGTTTAGATGGGCAGCATGGTTGGTTCCACGTTTTTGCTTTGTGAAGAGTGCTGCAATAAACATGCATAAACAGCTAATTTTTTGTAGAGTGATTTGAGTTCCTTTAGTTTTTTTAGAAAGTGCCACACAGTTTTCCATAGAGGTTGAATTCGTTTACATTCCCATCAGAAGTGTAGAACTGTTTTATTTTCTCTGCATCCTCATCAGCATCTACTGTCATTTGTCTTATGAATGATGGCCATTCTTACTTGAGTTAGGTGGTATCTCAATGTGTTTTTGATTTGCAGTTTTCTGATGATTAGTGAGACTGAGCATATTTTCATGTGTCTGTTGCCTGTCCATATATTTTATTTTGAGAAGTGTCTATTCATGCTGTTTGCCTACTTTTAATGGGGTTGTTTGCTTTTTTCCTTTAGCACGTTTGAGTTCTTTGTAGATATTAAATGTTAGGCCTTTGCCAGATATACAGTTGGCAATTTTTTTCCCCATTCTGTGGGCGGTCTGATCTCCCTGCTCTCTTGATGGTTTCTTTTCCTTTGCAGAAGATTTTAAGTTTGATGAGGTCCCACTTGTCTATCTTATCTCTTATGACTTGGGCATCTGGTGTTGTGATCAAGAATGGGCTGCCTATTCCAATTTCCGTATTGTGTCTTATGTGTTTTCTAAGATTTTTATTGTTTGAGGTTTTACATTGAAGTCTTTGATCCATTTGGAATTGATTTTTGTGTATGGTGATAGGTAGGGGCCCTGTTTTATCCTTCTGCATGTGGGCAGCCAGTTTTTCCAGCACCATTTACTGAATAGGTTCTCCTCTTCTCATTACTTTTTGGTGGAGGCGTTGTTGAATAAGAGTTGGTTTAGGAATTGTGGTTCTACCTCGGGAATTCCTCTCATGTTCCATTGGTCTTTATGCCTATTATTATAGGCTTATGATAAATTTTAAAGTTTGGGAGTCTGATACTTACCACTTTGTTTCTTTTGCTGAGGATTGTATTGGGTATTCATGGTCAGTTATGTGCCCATATGAATTTCTGTTTTGTTTCCAGGCTTGAAAAGAATGATGATGGTAATTTAATGGGTATTATTAAGATGCTGCTTGTGTTGCTGTCTAGGTTTTTTGGTCTGGGTTCTTACATTGATATTTAGGGTGCCAGATTGGTACTTTGGCGAGGTTGGCACTGGTGGGAGAGCAATAGTTCATCACTCACATGAGCCAATGGCATGAGTCTCACAGTGGCTGTGACTGAGGAGGTGGTTTTCTGGATGTCTCTCAGCCAAGAGGAAGAGCAGATACCATGTCCCTGAAAGCTAATCTGTCTTGCTACCTAGGTTTGGCCCTCCTAGTTTGTGGCTTCTTGTCCTGGACTTGGTATCCTGTTGTCTGTGACTCTGACTGATGCTGCCACATATATAGCCAGATCATTCTTTGATTAGAGCCATTGACATTTTCTGTACCACCCACAGTAGCTGAAAGAGCCAACGTCTGTCATATCCCATGATCGCTCCTCATTCTTTTAAAAGTGACATTCTGGTTATAGTTCTCAGGTAAAATATGGGTGGGACTGTTGGTGTTGGGAACACTCCTTATTTAACAGAATGGACCACCAGACCCCAGTTCTTTAAGCTATACTGCACAGGAAATGAGAGCAAATTTGAGTGTAGGAACTCATTTGTACTGCTCTGGGACCTTACATGAAAAAGTCGTTTGTGTTCATTCCAGAAATCACAGAGAGCAAACATATTTCTTTGCCTCCTAAGAGGTCTCATTTGAGAGATCTTTCTTTCAACGTTCAAGTGATTAATTTTGAGACTTTGCTCATATAAGCAGTACATTGTTTTTACTCTTTGAGACCTTCCTCTTCCTCCATTTCATACCTCATTAAGTTTCCTTCAGTTTGTCTCCTGAGTGTCCTATGAATCTGTAAACTGTGCATCAGGACCTTAGCACTGGTCTTGTTTGACCTCTTGCACTTGGGTCTTAACTAGTGTCTTATGTCTACTCTTTGTTTCCTCCCAATCCATTCTTCACAACAAGAAAATTTTTAAAAGGTCATTATTAAAAATTGAAATGAAATTGTAATTGGAATATTGCTCAAAAGCATTGATCAAAAACAAACTCTTATCACGGCATTTACTGTAAGGCTCAGCATGTATGGGATCCTTTGCTCCTCCAGTCCCACATCTCACCACTCTTGTCCTCACTCTCGATGCTCTTGTCTCGTTGCATCTCACCACTCTTGTCTGCACTTTCAATACAGAATCAATCTTAGTTAATTCCGACTAATCCTCATTTTCACTGTGACTCCTGCCATTATTAAGGAAAGTTTATAGTCCCATTTCTATCCGGTTTTGTCTTAAAATCTGAACATCAAGTACTCTATAGATTGAATTTGATGGCATCAGTTGTATGAAGATTAAAGCTGTGAAGTAGTTGAATTCCAATTATTTCATTGAACATGTATGTATTAATGGTAACTTAGTATTGGGTCCCGGGCTAGGTTTTTATCAGATACACATAAGTCTTGGATTTCTCTAGTTTTGCATGTGTCTTATCTGTGGAGTAATTTGCACAGTTTTGTTGCCTTGTATCTATTTTCAAGATAGGGAAACAGGAAGGAGGAAAGTATGTTGTTACTTGGTGTGGTTAAATGACTGGAGTGGCACAATGCAAACCAAAGAGCAGAGGGGACAAGTTGTGTGGGGCTGTGATTCCTGTGTTCAAGAAGTCTTATTCTATATAGGGAGACAATGCTAACTTCCAACTTGACTAGAGAAAATATATGTTCAATAGGTGAAAAAACTACCTCCGTACTGGACAGTGAATGCCTGAGACTTGTTTCACTGCCATCAAAATTTCTTTGCAAAAGGTAAGCAAAAGCTAATTCAGTATTCTTTCAGAAACACTGGTTCTCATTCTTGTTATACTCCAATTTCCCTTTTTATAGCAAATGCCTTGTAATGCCCCTTTACTATCCTGAAATGTAATTCATAGGTACATATAACTAACATTCTTGGATGAGTCTAAAGAAAAAAACAATTCAAAGTAAAACTCTTACTATAATATAACATCTAAACAGTAATTTGTAATAAAGTATTTCCATGTGTAAATGTTTGGACTTGACTGTCCTAGGAGATATAGAGTAATAGTTGCTTGCACCATAAATGCAAGAACTACCTATGCAGACTTGTCTACGTGGGTTGTATGGCTTTACTGGCAGGAATTTCTATAACAGTGAGCAGCTCTAGAAAATTTCCAAACAAAACAAAGTACAGCATTCACTTGGTTGATAAGGTGGCTACTCTCCTGGAAAATTCAATGTATATTAAAATTTTACAAAAACAACTTTGTTATTTGTGAAATGGTGTCAAATGCTAGGGTTACGATAAACAGTGTGCAGTGCTTTCTGTCAATCTGTGTTAATGTTGAGTCAGACATTTAAAGTCTTACAGGATGATGAACACATTTGTGTGGCTGTTTTGAATCTGGCAAGCTGCATGCTATTCATGATTTTCACCTACTAATTGCTGGTAGAACACCTTCCCTTCCTCTGTCACAGCAACAACAAAAATACCCCGGAGCATCCAGGTCAGAATATCAGCATGGAAACTTTGAAGATTGTGTTTTTGTTTACACTGGGAAAGAAATAGGTGTGGATGACGCTTGACAGACTTAGAAAAGATAAGAAGAAAAGGTGAATGCAATTATTGACTGATATTACACGTCCCCCGCAGACAATGGATTAGTATCAGGAAAAGCCCACTTTGAACATACTGAGAATTTACTTAGTTTATGGCTCATATATCAGGCAGGCTTCCTTTTCCACCAGCTGTGTGAGCTTTCCTGCATCTCTGGGCTTAAACATAAGTCATTTTAGAAAGATAAACACGTGATTGTTATTCACATCCACATCCACTAACACCAGGCCTAGTGTTTGACATACAATAAATACTTGCCAATTCTTTGTTGAGTGAATGAATGGTTTCTCACCCATATTTGCAGTTACTGTGAATATTGTCCTGTACCCCTTCTCCTCTATACTGTTGACATAACTCCTCAAGTTCCTACTCCATGGCTTCTGAAAGTGGTTTCCTGAGCTTTTAGAAGGTCCCTGCTCAGCCTCTTGCCTGAATGCACATCAGCAACAGGACAGAATTCAGGAAGACTATTCACTTTACTTCACTGAGCTACAAAATTTTCCAGTATAATGTCATTATAAAAAGATTATTTTAGCATTATATACTCAAGCTATTTTATTCAGTGTTGGGATTTAAAGTACCATAAAAGGGAATTATGCAGATGTATAAATGCTCTCACGTGATGTTTCTTTACACGCACTAGTATTAGGAAGATGAAACACATGCAGTGGTGAAATGTGTTATTGGTTACCTGTCTTTTATTGCAATCAACCAAGGAAAAGCAGCCTAGACAGTCACTTTTCAAGCACACCAGAATATGAAATAGTGCCAAATTATATGGTAAGAAATACCTATGAATTCAAAGAAGGGAGAAATGACTCTAGACAGAGTTCATGAAAGAAGGCTTTCTAGAAGGTTAATGACTTCTATTAGTTATCTCATGTTACTGTTTAGAGAGATGGAGATGATAACTGATCTAAGAGTAGCCAAGTCTTTGCAAGAAACTTACTAGAAAGATTGTATATGCTGTAAGTAACTTTTTGTACTTGAGACATCTCATGTATCACCTACCAGCAACTCAACCACGCTTTCTGATGACATAGGGAAGAACGCAGCACTTCTTATTAAAGGGTATAGTGTTGGAACCAATAATGTTATAATAATGATATTTGGCTGATAATGAAATTTTGGACATTGAGAAAATCATTTATGATGAAAAATTGAACTTTTGTCATAATTTTCTAATGTGTGGTAAAGTGAGAATAACCAATATGCACTGCATGTTCATTAATACATGTTTTGCAAGAGTAATTTGATGTCTTCAACCTGATGTTTTTGTATTTGCACAGATAATTCAGTCCATTTTCTTCCTCCCCTATTAATGAAAAGTACATTTTTGTTTAGTCTTTTGTTCAAAGTTGTGGAAGAACACACTCATGATTCCTGAAAACCACTTCTCTAGTGATCAGTCATACCTTAGTATGTATTCTATTTGTTCATTTTCTATTGGGTGTAATTTGTTTTTTTGTTTGTTTGTTTTTTAAAGATGTGAAGTACAATTCAGGGTTAGGTATGCAAATGTTCATTATGCAGGTACTCCTGTTGATGAGGTGTGCCTCTCCCTTTCATGGCAGTTTCCCTCAACTGCCAATCCCACCTCCCTTCCCCTGGAAGTTTGCCACTACTACCAATCACTTTCTTATAGTATTGTGATAATGGATCAAGGTATGCTTATGAGTGAGAACATATGGTACTCTGTTCTTTGCTTTTTTGATAGATCACTGAGTATGATAGATTCTAAACCCATCCAAGCTGTTGCAAAATCCGTATGTTTGCCCTTCTTTATGACTGCATAATATTCCATTGTGTATATGTACCACTTTTTAAAATCCAGTCCAGCTTCATTGGGCGGCATGGTTGGTTTCATGTTTTTGCTATTGTGAATAGAGCTGCAACAAACGTGCGTGTAGGTATCATTTTTGTAGAATGATTTGAGTTCCTCCAGGTATATTCCCAATAGGGGAATTGCTGGGACATATGGAAGGTCAATTTCTAGTTCTTTCAGAAGTCTCCATATTGTCTTCCAAAGCAGTTGCACTAGTTTGCATTCCCACCAGCAGTGTAGAAGTACTTCTTTTTCTCCACATCCTCGTCAGCATCTGTTGTTGTTTGTTTTATTAAAGATGGCCATTCTTCATTGTCTGCAATTTGAATGGAAGAGTTCAAGGAAACAAAAATTTTTGAAATATGTGCACTGGAATGTTTTTCCCATATAATGACCAGCAATATCTTTATGTCTTCTGAGAAGGGACATCCGAGAGGTTTGGTAGCTTCATAACATCCTCAGAGGGGACATTGGAGTGCAAAGGGTTAATTTATTTGTTAAAAATTATTTACAGTGTTATAGGAAAAACCCAACACCATAAATCTGTGAAGTCCTTGTTACTTAACTTAGACATTTAACATAGTCTCATTTAGGCTGATTAGAAAATTCATTTTAAAAAACCAAATAGCCAAGAAATTTCTGGAAAGAAATAATAATGGAAGGAACGAGAATGCCTAGCTCTACCAGACACTAAGCCATATTAAAATTGTGCTGTTGGAAGGGAACTTTATGGTAGCAAATCTATTCTGTAAGGTCATACAAGGGTAGATAAATGTATATATTAGTGAATACTCATAGAAGGGCTTTACATACATTATCTTTATCTTTTCAGTGTTCTTGTGCTGATGAGAAGCAGTACAAGTTTTTTTATTGACTGCTTATTCTGGGTTAAGCTCAGAGGATTGATGATTAAAAATAAGTTATAGGTGATAAAACAGGCTCAGAAAAGAAAGAATTACAACTTAAACTCAGCTCTTTCTCTTGTTTTTTGGAGGATAAGTGGTACCTAACGTAATATGTACATTAAATGTAATTAAATGTACAACACAAAGAATGAACTATACATAATGTTAACTGTGAACTTTGATAATGATTTGTCAAGATTGGTTCATTAGTTGTGATGAATGGACCCCATTGGAATGGAATGTTGATGTGTGGGAGGTTTTTGTGAGGGGATGGGAAAGTAAATGTGGAATTTTCTGTCCTTTTGTTTTAATTTTTCTTTGACCTAAAAGCTACTCTTCAATCTAAGCTGAATTTTTAAAAAAGTATGTGGCAGGGACTTGAATAGCCTGGTAAATCAGTGGAGCAGAGTACAAAGTCCAGAGATAATCAAAATACATTAAAGAGTGTTTAACAATAAAAACTTATCCTTCAAATCTGAGTCATTTAGGAAATATTTAGAAGCACTAAATAAGACAGGAACTCCATTTGGAGCTAGAATATAGTGGTGAACAAAGTGAGTGTGATCTCTACCTTCTGGGATGTTATAGTCTGTTTAGGAAACCAATGTTAAACAAACATAAATGAATATATAGAAGTGATCTCTTGTTTTCCTTCTGATCACTCAGGAAAAAAAGGATTGTAATCCACCATCTTCATTCTGGGACAGTGGACACTTTCCTTTTAATCTCATTTTATGTTAGGATCACTGGGTTTAAATAAATTCATAATATAAATAGAATTTTAAGCACATATTTGTTTTTTAAAATTCACTCTCTCTGGCAGAGTTCTGAAAACATCTTGTTCCAAAAGAATGTTTTTTCCCTTTGGATCTTTGGAGCAAAACCTGAGAACAAATGAAGAACTTGGACCAATCATTGACTTAACATGTACTCAATGCTGTTATAGACCAGAGGTAAACAGAACCCTTACACTGAAGACATGAATTTAAGTATACTATTTGGCAACAGCCTCTGTGTGTGTTTAAGAAATTCTATAAGCTTCCATATTTTTTGGCTACTGGGACAAGGATAAGCACTCTTAATTTTCTAGTGACCAAAAACAAGAAGCAAACCTTGGCCAAGGTGAAAATATAACATTCCTCATATTTTACTTAACTGGAAAATTTAAAAACTGAACAACAGTACATTAAACTGGAAAATTAAGCTACACAATGTCTTAGCATAACTACTTATCTCTGCCCCAAAGGTTGAAAACTAAGCATTGAAAGAATTGTGTTAGATAATAGACTTCCTAAGCTCACCTTGGAAGCCAATAACAGGTTAGGAAATTATATACTCTTTCCTTCTGGAGCCCACATCTGACTATGAGCACTTTTTCTGAATATAGAAGCTTCCATCTAAACTTTTGTGCACTCCACTGTCAATGCTCATTTCTACCTGCTCCTTCCTCAGCAGCGTCAAAGATTCCTGGAGGATTCTTAACTTGATAGGGAGCATCAGTATATGGAAAACACAGGCCAAAGTCAGAGGATTGTTTTAGCTAAGGAGTTCAAGGGTATAATGCAGTATGATCTTGCTTGTGAATAGCCACTGCACTCCAGGCTTGGCAACATGGTGAAATCCCATCTCTGAAAAATTACAAGAAAAGAAAAAGAAAGCAAAAGCAGAACCAGAGGTGTTTTCTGGAGGAGCTAAACACAAGGAAGTCTTCAGGCATATTTCACTTGCATCCTGTGTCCTTGTGAAAAATGCCATACTTACAGGTGCAGTTGCAGTAGTTCAGGAAGAGCATCCATTCTGTCTACATCAATGTATTCTTTCACAGCCAATAATCTTTTTAAAACAAAAAGCAGCTTCTGTCATTCCTGGACTTAAAATCTTCCAGTGAATTTCCATGGCAGTTGGAGTAAATCCAAACTCCTTACCCTGGGTTGATTAGAGTGATTCAGCCTTTCTGACTTCATCTCCCAATCTCCTCCTTGTTTACTATCCTCCAACCACACCATCCAGACATCTGCTTAAGCCCTTTGTACAACTTTTTCCTCTTCCTGGGGTTCTTTACCCTGATTTTCTTTTGACTGGCTCTGTCTTGTCATTCATTTCTTAGGTTAGATGTCACCTGCTCAAAGGGATCGTCTCTGACTACTCATTCTAAATAGGCATGTAGTCACCCTGTATCACTTGGTCCTGTTTTAATTCTCTTCTTAGTCCTAAGCAGGGTCTAATGTGACTTGATTTTTTATTGTCTTTCATTCCCCACTAGAATATAGTTTCCAGGAATACAAGATATTTTTCTGACTTGTTCACAGCTCTATTCCAAGTACCTAGATGACTCCAGATGTATTCAGCAAATACTGTAGTTTATTCAAATATTGTTGATATAAATGTCTTCACACTGTCCCCCAAATGAATTACAGGAAAGGCCTACGCAAAAATGGTGACAACTGAAATGAACAAAGAAAGTCAGTGACCATTATGTTTATGGGACCTAGTCTTCTCTACAAGACAGTTTGAGGTAGAAGCAGGAAGCTTGATGGACAGATATCTTCATTAATTGAGCCAATGTATATTGAGTATTATGCTCATGGATCAATATCAGGTGTAGGTCTAACAGAGTGAAAAATTAAAACCCCATTCCTGTTGTTTTCAGGTTTTCATTGATGAAGGCTTCAAGCCCTCAGAAGGGGAAAAAAATCTTTAAAACATGAGCAAGATTCTCAAGGGGACTCGAGGTGGGCTCCAGTACCAAGATAGCAAAACAACCTGCCTGGAACATCACTTGGGATGGGTGCTTTGAAAGCAGAAATGAGTTGGGTGCTAAAGAGAAGTTGTTCCTATTATTAAAAATTTTCTGTGTACCCATTGGGCATAGAAAATGACAAATCAAATTTGAAAATAAATTCTGAGGAAGAAAAAGGTGTGGAGTGAGCTAGATCAAATAAAGAAAAAATGTGATAAAGGCAATGGAATCTTTTAAATGTGTGTATTACAAATGCACATAAATTACATCTCTTTTTAGTTGGAGTTGGAATTACCTGAAGAAGAAGTTTGTCTGGAGAGAAAGGCTACTATAAAACCAGTAACATGAGGATGAGTCTGTGATTTGGAGCTTCATCTAGCATCTGTTTGAAGATTGGTGTCTCCTGTTGTCAAGCGAAATGACTATTTTGAAATGAGTTCTTATGCTTAAATGTGTACATGAGGAATTCATTTTATGTTTAATATATTGTTTTGTTACTTATTTGTTAACTGTGGGTTACGTAACTTGTTATCTAATAATTCAAAATCTTTGTTTTAGGTATGAGTGCCATTGTCAACATTGCCAATTTCAGCAAAAGTTAAATGACAGAAGAAACTTTAGCACTATGTAAATGTAACATTTGAATCATCATTTTATGCTCAGTTTCTATATTTATTTATAAAATTTTTGGCTCGGCATTATCTCTTTTAATGAAAGATGAGGAATTGCATGTCACTATATTTACTCCTCATTTCCTTTTTTTTTTTTTTGAGTCAGAGTCTCACTCTGTCACCCAGGTTGGAGAGAAGTGGCATGCTTACAGCCACTGTAGACTTGAACTTCTGGGCTCAGGCAATCATTCTGCCTCAGACTTCCAAGTCATACACCATCATGCCCAGCTAATGTTTTGATCAATTGTAGAGACAAGGTATTGCCAAATTGCCCATGTTGATCTGCAGCCCCTGGACTCAAGCAATCCTCTTGCTTCTGCCACTGTGCTTGGTCCATACTCTGAAAAACTGTCATTTAAGCCACTCCACAAATATTGATTGATTACCTGCTATGCACCAGACATTGTTTAATTCATTAGACATGTATCAGTGAACAAAAAAGACATAATTTTCCAGGATCTTACACTTTGGTGGTGAGTGGTATATACAATTTAGCATTTATTATGATAAATAATTATCATGATGAAGAAGTAAATTACATATTAGGAAAAAAAATTACACATTAGAAGTTTCTGCATCCTCAGGGACAAATAGGCCCTGGTAAAGGGAATCAGATTGATGGGAGACAGAAAGAAGCACAGTGAGGCAACCGCAATTTCAAATAATGTGGTCGGGGAGACCCTCACTGAAAAGATCAGATCTAAATAAAGTCTTGAAGGAGATGAGAAGAGCATTCCAGGCAGAGAATAGCAAGTGCAAATACAGAGCTTGCTGTAATCAAGGGAATGCAAGGCAGTCAGTGTGACTGGGGTGGAATGAGTGAGAGGGAGCAGGAGCATAGCAGTAGGTCATGTAGTGCAAGAGTTAGCAACCAGTGCAGTCTATTTTTGTGAATAAAGTTTTATTGGAACATTCCCATGTCTATTTGTGTATGTATTTAATGTGGTTTCTTTCATGCTGCAACTGCAGAGTGGAGTAGTTGAGACAAAGACGGCCTAAGCCACCAAAACTGGCATTTGTTGTTGTTGTTGTTGTTGTTGTTGTTCCTTTTTCTTTCTTTTTTTTTTGAGTTGGAGTCTAACTCATGCTAGAGTAGGGGTATGCTCAACCACTGCAGCCCTGACCTGCTGGGCTCAGGTGAACCTTCCACCTTAGCATTCCAAGTAGGCTAAAACTACAGTCATGTTCCACTATGGTTGGCTAAATTTTTTATTAATTGTAAAGATGAGGTCTTGCCTAGATGCCCAGGCTGATCTCAAACCCCTGAGCTCACACAATCTTCTTGCTGCCATCTCCCAAAATACTGGGGTTATGAGCTTACTGCTTGACTTTTTATAGAAAAATTTTGCTGATGATATAGGTAGAGCCTAGGATTGTAGAGAAATGGTAAACATAAAACTCAAAAACCCCAAGGCAATTAGGAAAAAAATAAAGCAGATACATATAGGAAGTTAGTATACTAGAAAAGGATTATTTAGAATCAGTGGGACAGATAATTCAGTAACTCATGATGGAGTGATTTGGGGGTCTGAATAAATAATTTCTCTGAACAAATTCTCGGTGTCAAAAGTAGATGTCTCTCAGGGAGAGGGGAAAAGGTTGACTTTGTGATGTGGGGAAAGGGGTGAATTTTCCCTATTGTATCTTTCTAATGTTCTTCCATGTGGTCTATTACCTCTAAGTTCTAAATACCTCAGTTCAAATCTCAGCTCTTTTTAGCTCTTAATATTGTCCATATTCTCGGTACACTCTTCCTCCTTACCTGTGACATGGGGTGAACCTAGCCAGATGATGCTTGCACAGAATAAAATCTCAATAAATGTAAATCATTAGTGGAAACAACACAAATATCTAGCAACTTGTGAATGGATAAGCAAATGTAGTATAGCAATGCAATTGAATACTATGCATTCATGCAAGGAATGAAGTACTGACACACTCTAAAACATAGATACATTCTTTTTTTTTTTTTGAGTTGGAGTCTCACTCTGTCACCCAGACTGGAGTGCAGTGGCTGCTCCCGGCCACCGCAGCCTCAACCTGCTAGGCTCCAGCGATCCTTACACCTCAGCCTTCCAAGTAGCTGAACTACAGGCGCATGCTACCATGCCCGGCCAATTTTTGATTTATTGTATAGATGAGGTCTCGCCAAGTTGCCCAGGTGGGTCTCTAACCCACGGGCTCAAGCAATCCACTCACCTCAGCCTCCCAAAGCATGGGATTACAGGCTGAGCCACTGAGCCCGGCTTAGATGCATTCTTAACCCATTATACTAAGTGAAATAAACCAGATACCAAAGGTCACATACTGTGATTTGATATGAAATGTCCAGAAAAGGCAAATACATGGAGACTGGTGAGTGTCTGGTACCAGAGGAAGAAGAGAATAGGAGATGTCTGGTAAGAGGTACATGGGTTTTTTTGGGGGGGTGTTGAAAAATATTTTATGGATCAGATAGTT